>JAZHYW010018608.1:0-11045 GCA_037355805.1 Ixodes ricinus
CTGTATAGTATTATTTTGCATTATAAGTTTGTAATAAAATATTAGCTTTCGTGCTCAAAGTCGAACATGCAAAAGCAAAACGGACCTTTTGTGTATTTTTGAATCTGTGAAATATTCGCTCTCTTTATTAGGAAGCGATGTCGCCGAGTCTAGTACGGGGGAGCGAAGTTCGATCGAGAGAAATTGTACGCCAGGCTCTTGTTGACGTTGAAAAGAACGGATAAGCAGTCTCGGCTAAGTCTCAGCCCTTTAATGCTTGACTTTTCCTCTCATGGGCGTCGGCAGGGAGGTGCAAAAGGGCCACTTGTTTACCCAAGGCAGATTGCATCCACCCTTCGGCGAGCAAGCGGGGTGACCGTAGCTGTGCTAAAAAATAACAAAAATAAACCGAATCCAATAAAAACAATCAATGCATTTTCTTTAAAATGTTTTACACAAAAAAGGCTGCCCCTTATAATTTTACATTATTAATAAAAAAAACATAATAAAGGAATGGGAAGAAAAGTACTACCCCCGCCTTTGGCTTTTTATCATGTGAGATGTTCTCCGCCTTCCACAGGGAACGGGGCTATTCGGTGGCGATAACCACGTGACCTCGTGTTGCCGTGACGATGCACAACACCGCCAGCCGAGGGCAGTGGTGAATGGCTTTCTCTGGGGAGGTTGGCGGGGGAGGGGATTGGATTTGGAAGAACGGGAGTCTTCTTTTGGAGAATCCAGTTCCTTAAAACCACGAATGCACCAAGTCACAGCCCAAGTTACAAGTGTCCAATAACCGAGTTCTGTCTTTTTAGCATTTACAAATATACATTGAACATTAACTCCCGTGTGTGTTCTATCAAGATCGGAGAAAGCACAAATAGAAGGTGTCCTTAACTGTCAAAAATGTATGCTTTTCGGTGAAAAATCTTTACTTCAACCTTACTTTGCGTTGACAGGGAGCACAGCTCAGACCGAACTCGCCTGGAGGCAGCTTAATTCCTCGGGCACTACAACCTTTGCGTCTTTATCCTAATCAGTACAGAGACGATTTGCAAGTGTTCGGGTCACCCTTATCTTTTCTGGAGTTTGGAGACTCCTATGCCTGTGTACCTTCAATATGAGCCCCCAATAATATCGGGACTATTGTTGATATGTGGTCATCATTACACAGGATCGTGTTTCTGCTTGTGGTCTTGAAGGAACAGGAGTTCACGGACAGTTTGAAGTCAGAATATACTGGAAGTGTTCTCAAGACAATTGAAGACATACCCAACGAGTTCATCCTCTCTTTCGAGTCGGGAAAAGAGTTCATGGACGTCTTTGTGCCCACAAATTGTCTCAAGGACAACACTGCGCTTTTCAAGGCTTTTCTGAACTCCCGAAAGAAACCAGTCACGTTATGGACTGACCGCAAGATGCACTTAAATCTTTGCATGTACAAAATGTGCGGCACATTCAGGAAGTCGTTTTTTAAGATAGTTTACTTCATATGCAGCGAATACGATGTTCAGCGCCTGTGGCATAGCCTCACCCCAACTTACTTTATGTCTGCTTTTATGGTAGCGGAATACACAAAACATCTCTCGGAAGATGGTCGAAATATTTTTACTGTGCCATTTCTGTCACCGTACATTAGAGCCAGCGGTAGGTATGTAATGAGCTTCGACAACGGCAGTCTCTTCTTGACTAGCGAGTTCGAAAGGAAACTAATCGAGCCCCAAACTCTTACGCGAGGTCTGTTGTTAGAACGGCCACGAATGCTGAATGGGAGCTTCATAGACCTCATATGTATGGACACTTACGCCTGCCTGCATTCAAGCTTCAACGTTACATTAACGCTGTTGAAGCACCGCAACGCTTCGGTTAGTGTTGATCGTAATATACCACTTTTTGAGCTGTACTCCAGCAGAGTTATAAACAGTTTAATCTACCGTGCATATAAAGACAGGGACGGTTTATTTGACGTTCTTTATTATTTCGGATCGGCCGGTGTTTCATTTTATGTTCCCAAGCGTGATCCGGTTCCCGAAGAAAGAATATTTATCTTGCCATTTTCATGGGAGGTATGGGTAGCACTTATTGCGTCCTGTCTCTCACTCGCCTTGACGTATGCCCTAATTAGGAAGGTTATGCTGAAAAGGGATGGGAATATTTTCCTCTTGGTATTTTACATGGTGGCGGCATTCTTTCAGCAGAGCACTCAGCTCCACACAAGCCTGCTGAGCAGCTCATCGTCCCGTTTGCTGTACGCCATATTGGCATTAACGTTTGTCGTAATGTCGACAGCCTTCAAAGGCCGCCTCATTTCTCTTTTGAACAACCTCCCGCTCGATGGAGAAGCCACAAAGTTCGTGTCGGTTGCGCATCTTCTTGGAAGAGGTTATCGGCTCTGCTTCCTTGAAAACCCGGGAATTTTCGATACTCGTGAACCACTAACCATCATTGAGGAAAATGGCTCAGTAGAGGTTCGAAGTAAATCCTGCCAAACTTGGAACTCGGCTCCACAAACACCTCGGTGGATTGAAATCTCCGCTGACGGAAGGGACACCTTCTTCACCTACAACTCGCCAACAGGTCCCAGCGAGGCATTGAGGCGAGAGCTTCTCGGAAGAGGCTACGTCGAGACCGAAGACGGCATCTGGCCGTACCCCGTAGGTCCAGCAATGAGGCCAACCTCGGTATTCCGACAGGACTTCGGTGCCACATTGAGTCGGGCGATTGAGGCGGGCATATACGAAAGGTATGCTGCCCTTGCGGAGTACAAGAGCAGATTCTTTCGCGAGAATAGTTTGGAGCACGCTCAAGAACTGGTTCTGAACTTCGGCGACCTGAGACAGTTTTTTCTTGCTTGGTTTGTGGGTATGTCTTTCTCAGTTCTTGTGTTAATTGGTGAGGCGACATTATTTTATGTGAGATGTCGAAATCGCTCAGATAACGTGAAGGCCATTCCTAAACAGCGTGCACAACACGGCATACGAACCACGCGCTTTTAAACAAGGATCAACGTCACGTTCAAAAAAAAAAAGAACGAAAGTAAAAACTCAAAGAATGTTGAATCAGGTGGCGTTTATATTTTGTCAAATTATGAAACTTCCATCCTAGAAACTTTCAAAATATGAGTAGTATGTTTTTTGTATTTATTGTTCGTCTTTGCAAAGCAATAAAATTTAATTACGTATCGATACTCCTATTACCTTATCTATAGTTTATGTGTATCAATCTCCTCTTTCCAAATTTTTTCATAATTTTCATAAATTTAGAGTACACGCAATAACGCGCAAAATGCAGTGTCGCCGTATAAAAATTCTGAACGGCTATTCGCTCGACAGAATTATTTACTGATCCGGTAAGGGCTGCTCTAAAGTGCTTTTACACTAACTTTTTTTTCAGTCTTGTGTTTATTCTGGTTATATTGCTAAGCTTCCTTTCGTTTTATTCAAAGCTGATTTTTAATAGGAATATACTGTAAATCTTACTTTTATGCACTCAAAGCGTATATTTTATTAGAGTAAAGTGTCAAACCTCCTTTACTCCATCCTAAGATGCTGTTTAATAAGAGTTTATTCTAAATATTTACTTTCACGCTTAAAGCCGATGTTTTGTTATAGCATGCTCTCAACGTTTTTTTATTCCTTCAAAGTTTATGTTCAATTTGAGTATTCTGCCAAACTTCTAATTTTCTATTCAGTGCTGATGTTCACTTAGAGGATATTGTCAATTTCCACTTTTGTCTTCCAACCTGTACAAATGCGGTTTGTACGTATAATCTACGATATATATTTTGGTCGCAAATTTTATTTTGAATACAATCTGATTTTAACTAGACTAGGATTGTGCACTTTATGTAACAGAAGGTCTATCCGGGATGTTAAGTGTTTGCATAAGCTTGGTTCACGGATCAATAGACAGTTCTACTTTGCTTGCTTCTTTACATTTTCGCATTCCTGTTAACACAAGTTCTACAAATCGTAGAGTGTTTTATCCAGATCACCTTAACTTGTCACCTGTATCACAAATTCAACATGTCCTTAACACGAAGTATTGCGGCATTGCTATTTTTTGTACATCTTTGCCCCATATGTTTTACACATGCGCATTATTTTAAAATCGGTTTGATTAAGGATGTATTTTTTGTAACGGAAATGTAAGTCTTACATTGTGCTTTACCGCAAAGGCCAACCGGCTGTTGGTACGCACGCAAAATAAATATTGTATTGTATTGTATTGTATTGTATTGTAAAGCTGATGTTTAATTAAGGTATGCACTCAAAAAAATTCTTTTTTTCATTCATATGATATCTTGAATATTAGATTATACTGCCTACTGACGTGTATGCTGCAAAACTAATTTTTAGTAAAAAGGTAAGATTAGGAAATAGGTGTAGGATATGTTCGACAAAGTTTAAATGCGTCCTTTGCCCCTCACGACACAAAATTTTAAATCCCAATAAGAGCGTAAGTTTATTAGGTCTATATTCTTTATTAAAAACTGTACCACTCGTAATTTATTTTTGTTTGGAAATTGTTCCCACTCCCGTACCTTCATATGTGTTGTCAAGCTCTTGTCGAAGGTAGTCTTGCAATGTTTCAAAATTAAATAAAAAGTACTAAGCGATGATAACCTTTCCAGGATTCTAGAATTGTAATAAACATGCGAGTGTTAAATACATCTGAAGCGGTGGACATATTTTCTGCACTAGTTGTCTTTCTGTGTAACATGCCTTTTCTCAGAACAGGGATGTGTTCTTCAGAGTAAGATTTAATCCAAGTATTAGGAAAAGTAATAAAAAAAGCTTTTGACGACGTGTCCCTAGCAGTCCTATGACTCTCAGGGTTTTTTTTTTCTGGCAACATTGATCTTACTATTTGCACATATCTACCATATATACAGAAACTGTTTTGGATCAATTTGTGCAACACGCGTGTTTACTGTGTACTTCATGAATGAAGGAAGCTTTCCGACACCCTCTCTTGGAGTGCACTGGGTATTTGTTCGTGCAGTTTGCTGGTTTATGGCACGTTTGACATTACGGCTCATTTTTGGAACACCTTGAAGTTTGATGTGTCTTTGCTCTGTTAAAAGTGGTCAAGCAACTTGTGTAAATTCAATGATTGTATATGTGGAATTTTAAAATGTCTGTAAACAAAAATTGACGTCAATAAATGTAGTGTTTCTGTGTTGAACATATTTATTATGTTAACTAACAAAAAGTAAGGGCGCAAACAAGCTGGTGATGGTTTAACATTTTGGACAAAACCCCGAGTCTGGGGGAGAAAAAGGACAACACAACACAAAGTCTCAAACACAGCTGAAATTTATTATACATAATATTGTGGTTTTATAGGGTACAGGTGCCCTTGAAAACCAGAAGGAATGAAAAAAGGGGAGAGGGTGAACTTCTTTTTCCCGAACACACAAGAGAGAGGAGGACATGGACCAATAATCACACCGGTGCGGTTCTAACTCAAACAAAAGGGGGAGGGGGAAGATCTCTTTACCCACCTCGGTGAGGTCCTGATAACATCACAAAAGAAAGGTCTGCAGGGTGGTGATCCATTAGGGAAAGATCGAACATAAACAAAGCCGAACAACCCCGGATATTCGTCACACCCGAAACAAAGGGACAGGGTTGAAACTTAAATCCGAACAAACAACGTCCTACACAGATATAAGGTGATCTCCAAACGATCAAAATTGTAGAAATCTTTTCAACTCCGTGTCCAAATTAAAAGACCGCCTATTTACTGTATTTCCGTGGCTAATAATAGTGAGGGACTCTTTTACCAAGCGTTTATGATCCTCTCTCTCGGTCAACACAACCGATGTGGAATTCCATAGAGGTACACAATTATTACATTCTAACACATGTTTTGACATTTCAGAATACTGATCTTTGTTTCTAATACAACGTTTGTGTTCAGTTAAACGATCATTCACACATCGCTTCGTTTGTCCAATGTAACATAACCCACAGGCAAAAGGAATCTTGTAAACTACGCCCGACACACAATCAACATCTTTTTCTCTGTGTTTTTTGTTACATCCAGTTTTGGTTATTTCATATCAGTTTCATATAGAGCATATCAGTTTTGGGTATTTCAAATCAGTTTCATATGTCGCATATCAGTTTTTGGATATTTCATATCAGTTCTTATATAGATTCATATAATGTTTTTCAGTAGGGTTTTTACTTTCTAGCATTCAACATATTTTTTAAGTTTTACGGTTTTAGTGTTTTGCAAGCATCCTAGTTTTTTTAAGAACACGGGCAGGAATAGGATTTTTTCTGTCGCTTACAACGTAAGAAATTAGATTGTGCTACTAGCAAAAGGAACACCGTAGAGCGAATCAGGAAGCAAAAAGCGTGAAGATGATAGGCCATTCCCGGAGTTTTCTTAAATTGCAACTCTGATCAGTATTTGCAGCTTTGAGATGACGAGTATTTTAAGCTAAGTCATTGTCTCCGTATTAAAGGATGTATCTTTTTTTTCTCGATAGTCTGTGTAGTTTTGTATAGTATATCATAGTGTGACTGTCTATTAGAGAGGGATATCCAGAGTGATCAGGTACGGCACCTTCGACGTCACATTGGTGATGCGGTACGCGTTACAACATGCACTAATGTAGCCAAGCTTCAGACTGAACAAGTAAGGTAAGCTGCTGCACCTTTAGTCTTGAGCGTCGTACATATACAGCGTACGTGATAATGATTAGTGCGTAATCACAAAAAGCGGCTAAAAGCTAATTTCGCGCCGTGTAAATGAAGAGCTCGTGCTGTGACGGCCAACGGGTGCAGGCACAAGCAGCGTTCAGCGTTCCAGAATCGCTAAATTCCTGTTTCTTAATCGCGGAAACGAAAATCGACTAGTAGCATATGTTGTACGGGAGAGCGGCATGAATTTCACATGCTGTACGGCTCTTTGCAGGCGGGTTCTCCCGGACAGTACTATGCACAAGAGTTTGTGCGGTATGCTAATTACTTTATTGATGGTCTATAGTTAAACGCGGAGAACCTACGGCGGACGTTTTTAGATGTCGCGTGGTGTATAGAGCGCTCATTCTTCGCATAAGAGGCGCTACTTTTTGTTGCCTTTCATGACGTCAGCATTTGGCGCTTTCATGCGGCGTCGCAGTGAAGATCAGCACAGCTTGATTACACAGTTTACGCACACGAGTGCTAATATGCAAAAGGATACACTGGAGGCTGAAGAAAACAGTTAACACTAAGCAAAAAAGAGGCTTATGCGGGAAGCAGTTCTAATCAATAATTTATACAAGGAAAGAAAGGCATAGGGATAAGAACAAAAGCGCCAACGTGATGTACAAGCCCAGTGTTTGCTAACAGCTAAAGCGCCGGCCGCCTGCTAAAGAGCAGCTGGTTCGCATGTTTAATATCGTCTGTGAACATATCTTGTTCCACTAAAGCCATTCCAGGAATTTAAATTGCTTTGTATTTGGCCCGGAGTTGCCCTTTCATTTTTAAGTGTCTATAATAGCCGCAACATTTCTGGCAGTCCTTGAGACCCGAGGTCACTATTATTTTTAGTCGCTCTTAATGAAGTCCTGAAACTGCTTCTACATAGCCTTTGCAACCAACTCATTATATAGATGATATTTGCGTTGAAATAACGCTCTGTTACCTGAAACCGTGGCATTCGTGCACCGAGCTCTATTAGGCTGACCGAGTTTACACTTGAGCTTCATATACTCCCTTCACATCTAGGTTGAGACTAAAAGCTCCGCCTTCAGCACGAGCTTTCTGCCCTTGCTAACACAAGTTTGAATGCGCAGGCACGCGCAACCAAAGCACTCCGGAAGGCAGCCGGCTCGCGCTGGAGAAGGAGCTTGTTGTCTGAGATTAAGGGTGAACGGAGTACAGAAACTGAAAAATGAGAACGGCATGGTGTGTCCAAAGGCCCTCGGCCTCCATAATACGCCCATTCCCTCCTCCGTACTTTGGCTGTTCCAGAGTATGCTATACACTGACAAAGCCTGGCAGGTCACCACAAGAAGCGGCCGCCGAAATGGAAAAGCTGGAGCGGCAGACAACGGGTGACAGGAGAGCAACGTGACTGGCGCCCCGCTGCGGCGAGACGCCGAAACACACTTCTCCTGAATGAACAAGTGTGGTTCGGGTCCTCGTCGCTGCAAAAACTGTGCGCTGACCTCTAGGTTCCCCGAGAAATGGCACTTTAATGCTCTGTGCTACCAGATCCTCGCGCTCCAAACCTGCGAACGGGCACTCTATGGCTCAGCCGTCGAACTGCCAGGCTTTGGGAGTATAGAGGAGGCTATGATCATGCTTTGGCTACTCGTGCACGCTCGGGGCTCACGAGACGACGAAGCACCGTCGAATGTAGCATGTGCTCAAGCTGGAGGCGAGACCATCAAGAACCTCCCTGCCGTTGTCATTTTGTATGTCGCTATAGGTTCCACGAAATCTGTCTGTCTGTCACGGTGCCAATGTATGCCGCGTCTATCTGGCCCTCTCCGGTTAACGGTCTCAATATAAAAGGAAAAGTTGGCCGCGACTTTGAAAACACCCAGTTTTTAGGAATTGTGGCGGACCGGGTATTCGAATGTGGATATCGAAATATGCGCACTAGCCCAATTTCTGGACAAGGCTAGATAACATTTTTTTAAACACTTAGCTAAGCTAGCAGAGAGATAAAATATGACTTCGCCGCATACAGAAATCAATAAATCGACCCAATTCCTTCGGTGGTGCCGTCGCAGTTTGCCAAGGGAGGACACCTTTTTTAATGCCAATTGTGTTTACTTAGGCGGCGCTATTTTGTGTGTACCCAGGTGAACGTCGAAGTTCTTTTCTACTTTATAGTGTTTCGTGCAGCATATGGTTTTAATAAAATATAAGCTTTGCTGCTCAAAGTCCAACATGCAAAAGCAAAACGGACCTTCCGTGCATTGGGGAACCTGTGAAATATTCGCTCTATTTATTAGGAAGCGATGTCGCCGAGGCTAGTACGGGGGAGCTAAGTTCGTTCTCTAGAAATTATTACGCTGCGTTCCCGTCGTCGCTGGGCGGAACAGATAAACAGTATCGAATAAGGAGCTTCCCTTTTTCCTTCTAATGCGTGACTTGTTATCTCATGGGCGTCGGCAGGGGATGCAAAAAGGGCATTTGCTTACCCAAGGCAGATTGCAGCTGCACGTCGGCTAGCAAGTGGGGTGAACGCCGCTTTGCTAACAAAAAACAAAACAAGAAACGACTACACTGAAAGAAAAAAGTAGTTCATTTTTTTTGTAAATATTCTAACACACTAAGAGAGCTCGCCCCACATTTGTACATTAATTAGTAAATTACAACAAATAAAACACAAAATAAAAATTCGTAAAGAAGAGTGCAAACAAGCCCCGCCTTTGCCTTCTCGCCGGTGAACTTTTCTGGGCCCTCCGTTGGGAACGGGAATCTCCGGTCTCGATAATCACGTGACCTCGTGTTGCCGAGACGATGCACAACACAAGCAGCCGTGAGCAGTGGTGAACGTCCTCCTCTGAGGAGGTTGGAGGGGAGGGGATTGGAGTTTGTTAAACGGGAGTGTGCTTTTGGACAATCGAGTTACGCAACACCACGTCCGCACCAAGTCGTCAGCGCAAGTTACAAATATCCGATAACCGAGTTCTATCTTTTTAGCATTTGCAGATATACACTGCAAACTAACTCCCGAGCGTCTTTTGTCAAGATTGAGAAAACCGAAAAGCCACGAATTGAAGATGTCCTTGACTACTACGTGATTGCTCGGGCACTCCACCCTTTGTGTTTTTATCTTAATCAGTACAGAGACGATTTGCATGTGTTCGGGTCACGCTTAGTCTAACCCTACGCCTTTGTACCTTCAACATAGAGCCTCAATAATATCGGGTCTATTTTTGAAATGTGGTCATCACTACACGGGATCGTGTTCCTGCTAATTGTCTTGAAGGAACAAACATTCACGGACAGCTTCAGATCAGAAGAAACAGGAAGTGTTCTCGAGACCATCGAGGACATACCCAACGAGTTCTTCCTCTCGTTTGAGTCGGGGAAAGAGTTTATGGACGTCTTCGTGCCCACAAATTACCTCAAGGACAACACTGCGCTTTTCAAGGTTTTGCCTGAACTCCCGAGTGAAACCAGTCACGTTATGGACTGACGGCAAGATGCACTCAGGTCTCTGCATGTACGAAACGTGCTTCACATTCAGGAAGTCGTTTTTTAAAATAGTTTACTTCATATGCGGCGAATTCGATATTGATAACCTGCGACGTAGCCTCAAAGCAAATTACTTTATGTCTGCTTTTATGGTAGCAGAATATGCAAAACATCTGTCGGAAGATAATCGAAATATTTTTCCTGTGCCATTTCCTCCACCGTACATTAGAGCCAGTGGTAGGTACGTGATGAGCTTCGACAACGGCAGTCTCTTCTTGACTAGCGAGTTCGAAAGGAAACTAATCGAGCACCAAACTTTTATGGGGAATCTTTTGTTAGAACGGCGACGTACGCTGAATGGGAGCTTCATACACCTCATATGTATGGACACTTACGACTGCCAGCATTCAAGCTTCAACGTTACATTAATGCTGTTGATGCACCGCAATGCTTCGGTTAGTGTTAGTCGTTATATATCCCTTTTTGAGCTGCACTCTAGCGGAGTTATAAGCAATTTAGTCTACCGGGCAAATAGAGACAGGGCCCGCATGTCTCGACGTTCTTTATTATTTCGTATCGGCCGGTGTTTCATAGCTCACTTATCGCGTGTTGTTTCTTACTTGTCTTGACGTATGCCCTAATAATGAAGGTTATGCTGAAAAGTGGAATGGAAATATTTTTCTCTTGGTATTTTACATGATGGCGGCATTCTTTCAGCAGAGCACTCAGCTCTACACAAGCCTGCTGAGCAGCTCTCCGTCCCGGTTGCTGTACGCCATAATGGCCTTAACGTTTGTCGTAATGTCAACAGCATTTCAAAGGCCGTCTCATTTCTCTTTTGAACAACCTTCCGCTCGATGGAGAAGCCACCCAGTTCGTGCCGTTTGCTCATCTTGTTGAGCAATACGT
>JAZHYW010018609.1:0-156598 GCA_037355805.1 Ixodes ricinus
ACGCTGTCATCGCGCAGACCATTCAAAAATCCTTTCGGTATCCTTGTTGATTTCAAATGGCCAAAATGAGGTTAGAAGTGGGTGGCTCAGGTGCGGGTTCTGTTATCGAGGCAATAGTAGACGACGTCTCGGTTGGTGGGGTGAACGCGGGGCGTATCTGCAACAGTCGCGTTGATGGTATTCAGTGTACGGTTTCGGAGCTTCAGGGCTTGAAATGAGCGCTCCGACGAAAGGTGGTCCCGGTACGGGGCGTAGATGGCGCACCTCCACCACGTTTTAAGGAAAATACAAGTTACTCAATTGACGGTTTCCTTCTTGCCCTGGGATTTATCGTAGAACAAAATCACGAGAGCCAGAGAGCTTGATACAATCCACTGACGATCCCGATGGTGCCTCACACATGCTGGGTAGTACGACGATGCCATATATATATATATGATATGGCAAAACTAATTGCGTACCATAAGATATAGCTCGGGAAGGTATTGCCTAAGGTGGTATAATAAATTTGTTGGAACGACGTTCCGAAAAGGGTCCTTTCTTCATCAGGCCATGGCAGAATACGAAAGGTAAAAAAATAAGTAAAGATTTGCTCGTGTTGGTGATCTAAGTTGACTTAAAACGGAAGAAACACACAATAACATGAAAGCTGTGCCATCTGCTTCGTCCTCTTGTATGTTTATTTTGTTTTAAGTCAATAAACAACAAAATACCCACCCCCCCCAAAAAAAAAAGTAAAGAGGGGAAGGAGAATGCGTCGAATGTTTAGCAGCTTGCTCTGGTAGACGGTCGTTCCAATGCACGGGTCTCAAACCTCAACGCACGATGGGCCATCGGGGCCACCCGCTTTTTGCCCAAGCAAAAAGCAAAATAACAAAAAAAAAACTAAAGAACGAGGTAATCAAGCCGTCATAACAGTACCAAAGCAGCGCGGCTCGGCAGGAGGGGCAAGAAGGCAACACACCGAGTCGAGACGCGACGTTGCTAAATGATCAAGTTACACACCACCCCCTCCCCTCCCCCTCGTCCCCTTTTTATCTCGGATGCTAGCAAACACAAGTCGTCTAGGGCGCTGGCAACCCAGCCCCTGCGCCAGGACCAGGACATTCCTCTAAATAAATTACGGCTGTAAGCAGCTCAGTTTTTCGGTGTTCTCGTTTATGCCGGCGAGCATGATGATAACTTTTCTGATTAGAAATGATTCCCTTTGCTTCCTTTCGTGCGTTGTACGAAACCCAGATTGCAGCAATGTAGCAAATATCGTACTGAGGTTGTATTTAATAAGACATAAATATATTGAAAGTGGAAGGCCGGGATCTGAGGTAGGTGTGGGCCCTGAGGTTGTTCAATCTGTATCTAAAGGGAAGATCCGTTTGACCAATGTATTGCATGTTGGTGAGATGGATTATATATATAATGGGTGTTGGCATATAATAACCGTGTCCCGTCCGACGCGGAAGGATCGTTCCCAGACTCCTGACGAGCCGCGCGTTCGGGGTCGCGGAAGAGATGCGAGGGCACTCGCAAAAAACAAAACAACATTACTCGCGAAAAAAAAAAAGTTTTGAAACTACACACATGCCTTAGTTTGCCCATGAAAACAACAAATATGCACAAAAATATGATGAGCAGAGCACAAAGGAAGGCCAACAGAGCAGACAACAATTATTTTGAGTTTTTGTGGTGTCATGTATATTTACCTTAAGGGACAACTTTTGGTTTTTGTACATGTTGTCGACCCTGCAGGATTGTGACGCGCATTAAAAAACTAAGCTTAGTGACTTTTTATGGAAAGTTCCTAATAGTATATTATTGGGAAGAGACATCAGTCTACCAGGTCTTAATTTGTCTGATAAGTTTTTGCTGCTGATAGGTATCGTGTTTACTAAGTGTTTGCCGACATGATTGGTGTATGAATTTTAACAATATGCCAAAACACTGACGCGAATAAAGGCTGTCTTGAATTTGATTTTATGCAATTTTTCTTCTGTTTTAATCAATGTGAGTATTCTTCCGGGAGTAAATGATCACTGTAAGGTCGCTGCCAAACTAACAGAGCGAGGAATATACAAGAAAGATGGACGTTCGCAGAAAGTGTTTCTAAATGACAAAGGAAATTTCGACACCATCGGTGCTGCGCTAGACTCCTATTGAGATATGTTTTGACGTATATAAGAAAATAATGATGTCGAAGCTATGTGGTATGTTTTTTTCTAAATAAAGCATTGAAACTCGCGGAGGAGTGTTTTTTATCAAGACAAATATAGAAGTGTAAAAATAAACCTTTGTTTAATACAAACATTCATGAGCTTACAGTGAAAGCAAGGCAGGCCTACATAATTTTTTACGAAAGTTAATAAGTGCTTAAAGAGGCAGAGGTACAAAAAATATTAAAACATTTCTTAAAACACAGATTAAACAAAACAAGGTGATACTCCTCGACACCCTTAATACAAAGTGAAAAATGAATCCAGATAATTTCGGAAGTTATTAATTGCGCAAAAAAGGAAAGTACCTCTTTTCCAGCGTTTTTAGTTGATGACGCCGCGGTGTCTAAGGACGCCTACGCTGAATTTACCACGTATTCTATGTCAGTCTATTTTAGTCTCCGCACACAGCAGCTCCTGTGGCTTACTTTACAGGGAAGAGCGTTAAGGCCCATACGCACATTCGCGTTTGAACGCGTTTGAGTGCGTTGCGGCGTCCTTGCGGCCAGGAGCGGTCGCTTGCGGGGCGACACGCGCCTTCCCGCAACGCTTCGCAGCGCGACGCAAGCGAGTAGAGACTCGCTCAACTTTCCGAAGCGTTGCGGTGCGTTCGACCAATCAGAAGCCGAGAGAGGAGAGGAGGGTGACGTGTTCGCTCGCGCCACTCGGCCGACTCGGCGAGACGTATCCGGTTCTGCGCTCGCAGAACTTGCTTTTCCGTTTTTGGGGAGCGGTGGGGAGTGTACTTCCAAGGCTGCGATGGTTCAAGCTTGACAAAACGTCGGGGAAGCCAGCGAGATTGTCCCAAGATCGAACACTTCGACGCTGTGGCTGTGCGCCGCCATGTTGCCTTGGATTTCGTTTACTATTGGTGAGCCGCTAGCAACGATAGCGCGTTCTTATTGGCTCTTGACTGCGGTTGACTGCGTGTCAACGCAACTGTGCGTACAAGTTTGGCGCAAGCGCTCTTCGCAACGCAACGCGTCCGCTTGCCGCTACGGAACGCACCGCGCTCAAACGCGAATGTGCGTATGGGCCTTTATGCCAAATTCTATGAGTGACGTGAATGGTATTGTGGCGTTTCTGTGTTTGATTGATGCTAGCAAGGCCGTTGGACCTGGAGACATGTATTTTGTTAGTTTTTAAGGCCGTCGAACAAGCAGAAAAAAGAAAACTCTCCCTAAATTCCTTCTTTCTTTTCAAGAAAGCGGCAGACCTTGCTCCTTTCTGCGAGAAGCAGCTCGGGACCTGTTCTTTTAAGAGAGGAGGAGAAAAATAGTGCGAGAAATGAAAACATGGAACCGGTTTTCTGCCCTGAAAATTATAATCCTGCATGCCGTATATTTGTATCATTTTCAGTAAACCTTTGAAGACAGGGATGGCTCCTATGTTTTGGAAGATGACATATGTCACACCTGTTCTGAAATTTGGTTCTAAAACCAAATTTGAAACTTTTTGGTCTATTTCATTAGCATCTATCTCATGCAAACTGCCTGAGCACTTTATTTATACTAAGCTTCGTCCTTTCTTGCATTCGAAATATTTTCCACGTCACAGAAGGTTATTTGTAGCGGGTATTTTTGTAATAAACAGTTGGTAGAGTTTTATCATCATATCTGGAGATCATTAGATAACAGGAATCATGTTTATTGTGAGTTTTTAGCTCTCTTTAAAGATTTCGACAAAGTTCCACAGCAGCTATTAATGCACAAATCGGCCATGTTAAACATGGATCGCAACATTCTCAACTGAAATCGAAAATATTTATAAGGTCGAGAAGAGCCTGTTGTTCTATATATTAGTATGTACACACCAACGCTGCTCACTCCTGGAGTGCCACAAGCGTTACGAACGTTAACTTTTCTGTACTCGATACATGATGTCACCGAACATATTGTCTTATATTAGCTTGCTCGTCGATGACTGCGCATTACACAGATATATAAACTCGTCAGACGACCTCATTTTATTTCAAACCAAATTAGGTATTTTACAACCTGGTGTAGCCAGTGGAAAATGCGCTTAAATCAGCATAGATGTTAGCTTAAGCGTTTCCTCGAAAAGTTAGCCTTACGATCTTCCAAATTGAGAGTGTTTTACTAACTGGGTGTGCCTTCACGTAGCCCAAGTCGGACTCTTGTCTCTGGCAGGAAATTCCGCGGGGCGCTAGTCTCGGCATGCCTGGCTAAGGCACCGCTGAGCAAAAGAGCGGCCTCATATGCCAGAATCTTGCCGGTCTCGGGAACTCACCGGTGTCCCTGGGAACTTTCCAGAGTCCCCGGAATCTTGACCTGACACCGATGTCGGCCTGTCAGAACACTACCCTGGCAGCCCGATGCCGGCATTTAGTACCGATTCCCGGTAATGGCCGTATTCTGGCATATAATAAGGACCAATTTCGCCCCTTGGGGTGTTGCCGGCCTCGTCCCTAAGAACCATGGCTGCACACCGGGACCACCCTGGCCCCAACCGCATATGTTGTGCTACTTGGGTAGGGCACTCAACATTAAATGACCGCTCTCTTATACCCTCTCTTCAAGACCGGTTTGAAAAAAGTGACCGACTGAAGTAGCTACACGAGGCGCCCAACACACGAGCTCATTAGAACACGAGCGAACCTGGATCGTATGGTTGACTACGTAATATTATTAGGTGCAAATTACCTCATCTAGTCCTTACGTAATCATATGCTAACTCCTGTCTTTCTTGCCTCAGGATAACTCTGTCAATTCAAGCGTTTATTTGATAAAAATAAATATGAGTTTTAGCTCAATCAGTCCGACGCTCCATTCGCCTTGAAACACGTCCGCCCCCCCCCCCCCCCTCTTAGCCTTTGAGGCTAATCCAAACATACACTAAATTCAACTTTCAAAATTAAACTTCAGCCGATTCAGGTGCATGTATGTACGCTTAAGCACTTCTACAAAAATACAGCAAAATCTGCATACCTTCGTTATACGCACTGATGGGTGAGCATGATTTTAATAATAAAAAAAAAACCTGTCACAAATTCAAAAATTTTTTTTTTTGCATTAAGCGGGCCTAACTTATGGATAAATATTATTTTTTCACAAAGTTTTAAGCTGTTAGTTTTTGAGGAAAATCTAAAAAAAATATATTTTACTTGCTCAAAATAAGTTAAACAAAAGGGATACGAGCCGATAGGACATGCAGTGTTTAATAAGCAAAATGTATTATGAACCCTAAAATACAACGTTACCAATATGTTACTATAACGTCAAAGATTCGAAATTTGGATTTCCTATTTCTCATATAACACACGTCAAAGCGGACAAAAAGGCTATGCATCATACATTTACAAGTAAAATTACTGTGAGTGTTCGCTTCTTTTTCTGTTAATATCAGCCAACATATCTTGGTTAAAAACCTAGCATCCTCAATCTAACATTTCACCTAGCTTGTTATCAAAATAGTTGATGGAACACAACCATTTTCCTAAAATATTTTAACATTTTTCTGCTCATTGCGGATTGGCGTTGTAATATATCATTTTTAAACTCAAAATACACACACTGACACTGCGAGTTCGACATCAAAAGAAATTGCCAAATAATATTATGTAGAGTAACATATATCGCGGAATATTTAATTTTGACAATGTTTGTAGAAACGTCTACATCCCCGTTCTGGGTTACTGTCGGCTCAACTACACTGACGAGCCGCGGTTGTTTCCTCTACGACAGTGTTTCTAAATTGATGGGTCCCAATCTGTCGAAATTAAGATCTGGGGTCGGAAGAACGACTCCGAACATTAAAAAAGCGACCTTGATTTTTTTTTTTTTTGTGACGTCAGTTGAAGCGGGAAGCAGGCTGCAGCTCAGAATCAATTTGCGAATTGAGAGTTGCGGTGTGTCAACGTCGCCCTCGTTTTGAGAAATTGTGCTGTAACAAAGCAAGCTCATTTCAGACATTAAAATAAACATTCGTACTTGCAAGCGTAATTGTATTTTGATGTGCCCAGCTGATTAAGCCTAACTAAATTAATTATAATTTCAACTTCCAGCTTCTATTTTGTTATACTACTGTTCTTGCACTGAAGACGAAGAGCTTGCGTGATCGTGGAAAACCTGAAAAAGGAGGGGGGGATGGCTGTCTTCGGCCGCGACGCGATATTTTAAATGTGCGATGGGTCTACATGGTAGCAGAAGTTTGTGCCCACACTACTAAGGAATACTTTACATATTATTTTTATGTAAAGCGGAGCTTTTAGTTTTAGACTTGTTCGGACGGCAATATGAAATGTCTGTGAAACAGCTTGTATGCCCAAAAGGTTTTATGTTTCATTGGTGAAGCGTGTTCGAGTGGAAACTGAGAGGATATTTGACGAAGACATAAACTTCCTGTAGCGGCTTCTGGCGATCCTTAATGACAAAGGAAGAGGAGATCGCGTGTCTTAGGAGGCGCGAGACAGAAGGCAGATACTTGAAAACCCGCAACCCTAGCTCCGAAGAGCGCCGCAAGCAGGTGCGTTTTAGATCATGTATTTAATGTAAATAGGTTAGTTGAAGATCAACGAAACCTTCGCATTATTCATTTTCACATTATAATGCTTCTCACCGCGTCCGTTAGGAGTCGATGATAAGGCCCATGAACTTGAAGGCAGATATTAAAGTGGCGCATTATCAAACAAACTTACAAATTTAACAAAAATAAATTGCAGTCATAGATTGGCGAAGATTGGCTGTTCTTGGCCACCGTGTGCTTTACCTCGTCTTACCAGACACTTGACAAATGCTGACGTTGATAGTGAACAACAGGTTTGATTAACTACAAGATACTCTACTTTTCTTCCGCGATTTTTGCAAAATCTGCCTTTCTGTTGGACGCTTTTCGTTGTCTAAGGTTTTAAAGCATTAAACGGACAATCCCGAAGGGCGATTGCTAAAGGCGCATTTTGGCAAAGATTCGTGTAATTGTGTGTTAAGCAGTACGCCTCCGTTGTATTCAGCCGCCGAGGTTTTTATACAACATCTGCTTGAATGTCTCTCAGAGATGTGTTCCGTCGCGAGAAGTTGGCTGGTCCGTCCTCGGTTTGCACGCCACCACGAGATCGAGTTTTACCTCATCTATAGAAGCAGAAAATATCGATTACTTATAATGAAATCTCGTTTCGCCGTCGTGCATCATATGACAAAACACATTTGGCCCATCACAAGATTCTGGAGTGCGGCATAGCTCTAAAAAGAGTAAGCAATACAAAACGTGGCACCAATTGCTTCTCAGCTGGCCCCTCAATCGAAAATTCACGTATGTACGAATGTATTTGTGTTTCGTCGTTTATTTTATTCAAGAGTTCAATAAAAGCCACCCATGGAAATTAAAAGAAATAAAGGCCTCGAAATGCATATGTCTTATTCCTGAGCGTTACATTTCTGGATCGTCCGTCGCGCATCTAACCAAACCGTATATCGGCCTCCGCTTTTCGTCCAAGTCTTGTAACGCCATCTCACGGTGCGAGTTGGAACTGCAAATGTACCTTGGCCAGACGGCGCCGTTTGGACACGTCTTCTTCCACCTTGGCCGTGAGCACTAGCGCTCGTTTGGGCGGTGACGGCCGTTTTTGGTGAGGTTCGGCAGCGCATACACAGGTCTATGTTATGGAGGAATACCGTGACACGCTACGTTGGCGTCATGTAACGTGACGTTACGCGATGCTACATTGTCACTCGACGTCATGTTGTCAAGTATCGTCGAAGTGTCACAAGGCGTCGCGGTGTCTTTTGCACGATGCCACTTTGCAGAAAATACTTCGTGGCTAAATGTAGGCAAGAAACCTTTTGTGTGAAGCGGCGATTGAGTGCAGTCGAGAAACAAAAGTTAGGGCGCAAGTGAGTTGGTGTAAGCTGACAATTATAAATTTCTTCTTTGTGGCGTTTTTTTTTCGTCACCGCAGTCTCGTTAAAATATACAATATTTGTAGTGCTGCGCGCAGAATATTGCAGCGGCTGAGACGTCGCCGCAGTTCTTTTGGCGGACACGGCGAAGATAAAATAAAATAAGATCGCTCATTACACCGAGCAGGACTGCTTCACACTGTTTTATATTTATTGTACCACGCTGCAAAGAGCTGCTTCCACGAGCATAATGTTTGATTTCGCAGATCATTTGGATGCGTTCTTTTGCAACCGAAACCATAGATGAAGCCACGTGCTCGCACCAGTTGACATCACAGCCTTGTAAAGTGCATTATTTTGAAGAAAAAAACAAATGGGATGTGTGTATGTTTATGCAGCTCTAGAACTTATTCTGCCTCAACGGGCGACTAGACTTACAGCTGTTAATTAGAAAATTTAGCCAGTGCAGTGGAAACCGCTAGCCTGGGGTCCTCAATGTTTGCGACGCACGTAGTGATACAAGACCGCACGCAGGTACTAGGAATATTTACTGGCCGATATAGCGGTGTGTGAACTACTGAGAACGCGCTAAGGGTGAGCTTCAACAGTTATTTTTGTAACGTCGACTCCACACCTTCAAGATCGCCCGTATAAACACGCTAATGCAATTAGCTCGTTCTGGGCATGCACACTTGGCAGCGACCTCTGAAGTTTAGTCCAGGGTGCACCCATTATAAACGTTTCTACGTTTTTACAAAAACCGCTGTTCACACTTGTTAAACTACAACCGAGCCAGCGCTAGATCGCGATTGCGGCCTCGCTGAACATGCGCCTGCATAACACAAACACAGCAATGAACGCGCCTGTGAAGCGCTATTGTGAAAGGTGTATATAACTTTCCAAAAAGGGTGCTTGTGGCCGAGTGCCAGCTTGAGTGTTCGTGTACATGGCCGTGCTTCTCGCTCGATTTCCGAAGGAACGAATACCCACGTGCTGGGCTGTTGATATCGCACGCTGGACTGTAATTTTCTAAACATTGAATATGTCATATTCTCAGTATAAAACAGGAGTTAATAAAAGGTTTAAATCGGGGGAATGCACGTTATCTGGCAACTATACGCTGTTCACCTTATGATGTACAGCATGAAAGGCTACAGCGTGAGCTCCTTGCTCTGGGGCACATCTCGGCGGCACAGGCACTCGCGACTTAAGAGCGCCTGCCAACGCTATGAGCTCGCGCTTCTAGCCTTCGCTGCGGTACAACATGAAGTGAAACGAAGTATACTCGCATGTGACGACAATTGAAGTGCTCGTTCCTCACGCCATTCTCGGTGAGAAGCTCGCTCAGGGACGCTTCTGATTTCTTCAGCCATAGGTGGAGGACGTCCAAACCACTCGGCTATATTTTAGTTTTCATAATGCATCGAAGTTTGGCATTACGTGGTGCTGCGCCAGCAAATAGACTGACAGAGTGCCCTTCACTCTGGTTCGTGAAAAAGCCGCAGAGGTGGCCATACTCAAACTTCTCGCCCTGAATACTCCATCTGACCAGACATCTGCAGTGCAAGCAAAGGCATTGGAACTAGCAGCGCGGCTTTGGAGAGTGCATCCTATGCACGAGGTCTCGTACTAACAAAGCATTCTGCAGCGCTAGGCTCCTGTGCGCTTTGCATGTAGTCACTGCAGACATGTTGTAAGGATGCACATACACACTTTAAAGCAACTGTGCACGCGCGTCCTTATTACCAACCTTTAGTTTTTTGTGCTCTGGTATTCCGGATGGTTTACATCATCATTATGATTGCCGGCCAGAATATTTCGATATTATTATTCTCCTGTATCGCTTCTCCGCGGCTTTGACCTCTCTGGAGGCTCGTCAAGTCCGTTTCACTGCTTTGGTGTCTCGGTCAGACAAAGGGTCAGCTGTGGTGGCTAGAGTCTGGCGCTTGTTTAAAATGTTTATAGGTATCGTAGGCATTGGCGCAAGCTATCCAACATAGGCTATGCTCCAATAGTGATACTTTTCCTTCAGCAGGTAAAAATAGGTAAAATCTCGAGTAAACAATTCGTGACTCGAGTTGAGAATGGCATTGTTTATCACAAGATACTACGCGGATGGGCATCGTCTTTGGCTACGGAAAGCAAAAGTAATATAGCAGCTCTTTGACAGGAATGATCGCAGAAATATACAATATGTGTTGATCACTGGAGAAAGCACTCGAATGAGAATATTGTATTATCCGCAGCGATGTTTTTCTAGCGACAGCTACGGCGTGGTGTTTTCTGATATGGCTCCACCGGCTCCATTAGCCTACCTTCTTTTGGCATGTATAGAGATATCAAAACAACATACTGCTTTCAATTAGACATATTTTTTTATTAAACAGCGCAATCACTTTATGTCTAGTCAGATGAACTTAAAGGGACACTGACACCCCCCCCCCCTAAATTTTTTTATATATTTTTTTAATAGGCGATTTTTGATTGTGTCAGAAGGCTACCAAATCAATATTGTGCAAGAGTTCATGTAACGTATATTTTAAGAAATTAAAAAAACACGCTGCTCCTCGAAGCCGAAACCGAAACTGGATTGAGGAGGAAGAAGATATATAGAGGAGAAATATATCAGAACGTCACGTGGTTTTGCAACTTTCATTTGTATCAACGTATATGCAGCTTTATAGACGCAACTAAAATGGGTATAATTGTTTTGTTAATTTCTAGCATTGAGTGTTTGCATTCGATTACCCACAGCTTTCGATTATCTTTGGTGGTTGTTTCTAAACCATAAAAAGCGGCACGTGACCAGATCGAAGAGAGAAAGCGCCACTGAAATCGGCCAGTTTTCGATTGGCGGATTTCGGTAGGATGAAAAACGAATTTTGACTCGCAAATCATGCTCTGGTTAGTTCAGCTCTCATATAATACGTACAAATAAAATCTCGACGAGCGTAAATACCTCTGTCAGTGTCCCTTTAACGTATAGTTTAACACGTCGTTATTTTGATTCGATGATGTTTTGAGGAACTTTAGTATTCGCTTCCACACGGTGTAGCTGTACAGTGCTGGAGCTTTGTCAACAGTACTATGTAACCTATATCCGCTTCGACGCGAACATGGTAACAAATTTACTGACAACATTTCCAAACCGCTATCGAGAAACTTCTTGGTAAGTGAGTGGAGTTGGGTTGTTGCCTGATCATATTCCTAAAATAATCGAAGCCTTCACTGTTTCACTATCGTTATCCTCGTATATACTTAAACTCTGGCAAAACATGACTTCAAGGCCATCTTTTGCGATATAACATTTTCAGCCTTGAACGTACGAACATAGAGCTCTCACCAACGCCGAGCACGAGGATGCGGAGGACCTCTTGTGTCCGGCCGAACTCTAATATTAAGAAGAGGCGTGCCTTCCTGTGGAATGTGCACGGACCGAATGTTGTGCACGTTTCTATTCGCGCGTTGAAAACAACTGGCAATAACAACAGATAAATGGCTGTACCTCATTCTCTGTAATTTAGAATGTTGGCCAGCGAATCCAGCAAAGCAGACGAGCTTTCATGGCTGTAGGCGCAGAAAGGAGACAATGAGCACACAGCGAACAGATCCCGTGAAATATTACTTTGATTTTATCCTACGTAACCTACCGATCGGAGAAAGATAGCTCGAGTAATTACTCTGGCGTCCGAAACACGCCTCTGGAATACGAGTTCTGACGTCATCGACTGGGAGCCAGTAAGGTAAAGAAAGAAACACGGAACGAAGGCTTTATTTTAAAATCGAAACGAGTAAAGTCTGACACACAACCACAGTTTTTTCTGATATAAGCCAGAAGCATCTCTACATGCCACGAGGCCGTTGCTTTCTAAAACGGTGCCCCGCGACACTGGAGCCTTGAAAGCTAACTGTGCGGTCTAACGCAAAAGCAAAACTTATTGTCACTCTACTCCGTCTAACTTCAAGTCCGATCACAGCCGTCGCTACGATCCTATTTTGACGCGATCAGGAAGTACTAAAAGTGCATTTCCATGGCGGTAGTCATCTTTGTGCATTTGCTCTGGCCGACTGAGCGAATCAGACACAGTGAATGTGCCACTGTTTTCTTCTTTCTTTGTGATTGCTGTAGCCTGCGCACGGCCGCTAGATTCTGATCCCGGCTCTTCTGGGAACAGCCTGCCGAGTTGACATTTTCGCTGTTGGAAACGAAAGTGCGCAATCGGCCGTGAGTGAGTAGTAGTGAGCCTTTAGGTGCGGACAATCTAACGTTTTTAGATTAGGGTCAGTTGGGAAAGAGCATGGGCGCGCCATGGCATCGGAGCGCGCCCCGAGGTAGCGGAAAAGCGGTGACGCTGCAATTCTTATAGGATCGGTTCCGTGCCCGTCGTTTGCTAGCCCATAGCCTCCTCTATACGGAGAAAGCCTGGCACATCGACGGCGGAGCCATAGGGCGCGCGGCCGCAGAAAAAGGAGAGGAGGAGCGCGCGAAGCGGTGACCAATATGGTAGCGCAGAGCAGAAAGGGCAGAGATAGACTGCGAGCGCTTGGGTCGCGAGCGGCCGCTCCCCGAACCACGTTTGTTTTGTGTTTTCGTCACCGTTGTTTTCGTACTCCGGGAGAAACGGCTGCGGCGACGGCGGCGATTCGAAAGGGCGCTGGCAAACAATGCACGATGCCGGCGGCGTGCCGGACGGGCGGCGTCGCCAGAGTGGTCGGTGCGCCAGCGAGGTGCCGTCGCCGGACCATCGTGTCGTGCCGCGGAAGAACCAAACAGTTTTGACTTAGTAGTTTCGACGCCCAGGTGCCGAGGACCGTCATTTCAGTGGGAGTGTCCGATTAGCCACATTTTGAACGTCGCGTGTATGAGCTTCAGCTGGACTACAGGCGCAACAATGTAAACAGTTCGTAAAGTAGTAGTAAAAATGTTTATTCTGGACGCTGCTACCGCTCGAGCCTCCGTTGAGTAAGCGACGAAGACTGGATAAGGTATGCTAATTACAAAAGTGAACACGTAAATGACAGGTGCAGACATCTACACTGTGTGCATGTCTGTCCGTGTCCTTCACGTTTTATTTTTTCGTCCTTAGCACTAAAGCGCGAGTTGCTCTCGTTTCTCACGGAAGCTAAAGTTGTGTATCATATTACTTGGTTTCACCTCATGTGCGAGCGAAACCAAAGCCAGAAGCGCGAGCCCAGCGCGTTTTGCGTTACTGCTCATCGCACGCACGCTCGAGCAAAGCAGCAATGCACAAAGCGTCGATCTCGCGCTTCTATATTCGTTTAGTCCTATGTGGGAGCGAAGGCGAAGCTATAAGCATGAGAGGATAGCCTGAGGAAATGCATTAACTGGATAAGCGCGCGTGCAAAGCAGGAACGTATGAGTGCTCGGCTCGCACGCCTAGCAGTGCACTGCCTTCGCCGCACGTAAAGATCAAACGAAGTATATCTTTGACTTCGTTCAAACCTAAGGTAAAACGAAGTATACCGACCTTTCCGGGCAGTTCGTCGCACAACTTCCAACGCAAACGAAAGCGACGACCGGGACCGCTGCGGAGATGCGGGCGCAGGGACGGCGAAGGGGAAGGGTTGACGCTGACTTTCTCTTCTCCGCGATTCCCCCAAAAAAGAGCAGAAAAAAAAAAAAAGACTGCTTCTGCGTTTGGCCGTTCGCTCTAGTGTGGCGCTAGCAGTCAAGCTTTCCTCCGCTCCCAATTCCCCGCCCCTCCTCTCCTACTTTCGGCGGCCACTTTTTTGCGACGTGCCAGGCTTTCTACGTATAGAGGAGGCTATGGCTAGCCTCCTGCCCTGAAAGGTTTTGGCACGCGGCCAACCAAGCCACCTCATGTCATGCAAGGCAAATATTACCTGTGAACAAAGTGTAATTAAAGCGAATGTGCGCACAGATGCAAACAAAAAATGCCAATATATTTTAGAATGTTATACATGCCACGAAGTGCACTAATTTGTGCTTTTCGCTCTTTTCTCTGAGACACACTGAAAGCATCCCTCATAAAACGGGAATTTCTGCTGGCACATCTGGTTAGTAAGGAAGGTCATTGATAAGAAGCAAAATACACTTTAAAGAAACAATTACCGTGTTCTGCGTACCGCACTATCCGAGCCTTTAAACTGTAATGGATTAGATATAACAGTGCGCGCGTGCCTGTTTGATAACGTGACCCTGGAGCGAAGACTTAAATCGTAACGGGATGACAACTCTGCCTCCCGGGGGAGGGCTATTAAGATCGCAGCCGCTTCGCGGGAGGTTGCCAACTGACCCTAATATAAAAACGCTGGTAAAAGATTTCAAGTCGGCCGGCGGAAAGCGAGCGTGAGTGGCGCAAAGCCCAGCAACGCAGGACCATTGCAAGCGACAAGACTGCCTTCACACAGACTTCTGCTTTTCGTCTGAGTTGTCACGTCTAAACACTTGTTTGCTCTCAAATTCTTCTTTGTCGGTATCAGGGAAGCTTGATGGGTTTAAGAAAATGAATTAGAGCTAAATTATGCTGTATTTTTAAATCGTGAGTTTGAATATACCGTTTGTTTTCCACGATGATGTAAGGTAAACACAGTAAGCACGAAAAACCTACGACCAGTCGCGTAGTCACACATATTTTGACCACCAAGCGCGTGTTGCGCGTGTTGCCCCACACTGACACAAGAAGTGACGACTTTACCTGTTCTTTTTTTTTCAAACAGCAAGAATGTTCTGCGCAGGTTTGATAGGCGGTGAAGAGGTGGGAAAGCAGATGTTCCCAACATTGAAGATTTGACGTCACTCTCCGGAAAGGAGTGGCTTCAGCTGCACTTTGAAAATGATTTCCTAAAACTTCTGTGCACCAAGTTGAAGGAAACGAATCTAGACATTCGTGATCCTGGGGGCCAAATAAGTCAACTGAAGTATTTTCCACAAATACAAAACCGCTTCAATTTAGCGTTAAAGCGGAAGCTTAATAAATCAACCAACCTTAGTAGCCTCTGAGACTAGAAGTAAATAGGTCGGTAAGCGCGTTACCCCAAAACGATTTTTTTAAAAATAAATGCAGCCATTACTTGGGATTGAACCGTTGTCACCGTCTGGGAAGAAGAGTGGGTGTCTGACTAAACTGTGAAACAAGCAGGTAGAAACGCGAGGACTCAAAACAGGTAGTGCGAGAAAGCCCGCGGAGCCGAATGGGGCGAAAAAAAAAGGAAAGTGAGGACCAGCTACTAATAAAATAGAAAAGAGCGCGCGAAAAAAAAAATAAGAAGAATTGAAAGGGCAGGAAAGTCCTCTAAAATTTGCGTGAAGTCTTAACATCATGATTGTCTGCAGGAAAGTCCGCGGAGAGTCACAAAGAGACAAAGGAGTGATGTTTTGTGCTTCCAATCAAGACAATGTTCTACGCACAGGCTGAACAAAAAGCACCACCTGCCGAAGGCGGTGAAAGACACAGGGTCATCCTGAGGCCCGAACCGAAATAAGAGCGCCACTCAGCGTATGAAGCTACCGCATTTAAACGCGTTCGGGCAGAATTAACGAACAGGTAGCCAGTGGCGCCGATTTCAGTAAGCGTTCCATGCATGCTTTGCGCCACCGTACCTTTAATTGAGAGCAGGCAGGCGGCAGTACACGAGACGGTTCGTGTCACCTCGTGTTATACACGCGCAGAGCTCCAGCGAGGTTTCAACATAAGGACAAAGACTGAAGTTCTCTTGATGCATTGCGGCGATCGGTTGCCAAGCTAAGCCTGCTATTGACATCGGTGTCAGTCTTAATGTGCGCGCTGATCCACCTTCAGTACAACAAGATATATCTTTCACCCTGAGACCGGCAGACACGTAGTCACCCTGACCGTGACTAGAGTTTCTGTATGTAAGCTCTCGTCGGGAGAAGAATTGAGCCTTCATTCATGTAGAAATCTAAAGCTGATCGGGAAAGACTCTCTTTACGCTTGCAGGTGCCAGATTGTTGGACAGGCCTAGTATCCTAGAGATCGCTCGCAGGTGCGGTGTACCCACGTTATCATGTCTCTGCGTAATGTTCCCCGTCAGCCTCTTATCTTACACGTTTGATATTCACGTTTTCGGTTTACAGCATGGTGAAGGGCGTACTTAGACTATCCGGAATACGGGTAAAACCTAGGCAAGCGGCGGACCATTGCCTGCCTTCCTCTTCGTTGCAATGCTCAGGTGAAGGTTGCATGTAGGATATACCGCTTCTGTAATGGACATTATACTGCCTCACGCAAAAACAAAAAAAAAATCATATTCTGCTGGTGGCTAGTTAGCGGCTTGCGTGTAACCAAGATTTGAAGCGGCCATAGTAGATGATTTCTGGGCAGCATTATATTTTTGTTTTTCACTTGATTAAATTCAAGGAAAAGCGGTGCGGCGACCCATGAAATAAACGAGCAATTCTGTCTCTCCTACAATCGAGCCTATCTTGAAATTCTAACCTTGACCGCCGTTCCACACCACCAACAACGAGCTAAGCGGAGTCAGCGTTATCGTTGATTCTGTGCGCTTACTAGTATAGCTGCACGCCGTAGTGATACGACAGTGATTAAGCGGGCGTGGCCGCTGATAGCGAATTTACGAAGACAGCGAGCGTCGCCGAGGTGTTATTTTAGTGCGGCCTGGTTAGCTCAATCGAATCATTGCGTCGTTTACAGTGTAACTTTGAGCGTAAAGGCAGCTACAACCGTATGACATACAATGTATGATGACAATGAGCACCAACGTAGCGGCATAAAATGTGCAATGCCTAAAAGTGCTATTCCTGGTGTGCAACGTCATTTTTTTTTTTCAGGAATGACAAACCGAAGGCCGTCGATCATCCTGATCGCCCTCCTCTACTCGCTATCGGATCTTTAATTTACATGGTCTTTTCCACAAGTAAGTTGGTGAATCGTGTACTATTTTCTAGTAGAACAATTCGTGACCTTGGTCTAGTCAAACGCGCTTCTTCGTGTTTGAATCAGATCTCTATATTAAACTAAATCAGCAACATTCACCTTCAAGCGTTATGTCGCATTAAATGCATTATATAAATTTTAACCCACAAGCCATACATTTATATTTTTGGATTGTTCTAAGCACTTTTAAAACCGCGTTATAATTAGGATTCGGAGTTTTCGGTTTAAACCGATAAAAACCAATAAAAGTACGCCGAATTCGTTTTTCGGAAATTCGGTTTTAACCGAAGAAGGTCAGTTTTTAGGTTCGGCATTTTTTATTTAAACCGATAAAAACCGATAAAAGTACATCGAATCCATTTTCAAAAATTCAGTTTTAACAGGAAAAGGTCACTTTGACCTTCCAGTCGTACCGCAGAGCCTTTGCGAAAAAGTGAAACGACAGTGTCTATCGACACGTGTCCGAATGTATGGGATCACGGGTGCCATCACGACGTTTTGGTTTAATGTGCGCATCATCGTTTCGGAATGTGAAGTCCGAAATGCCGCATAACTCTCGCCGTGTACGAGCGCGTTTTGAAACTCGTTGTAAGGAAGACTGACTTGATTCAAGCTCTGCATGTTGTGTTGAGCTTCAAGAAGTCGCACTGTCTCTCTATTGGCGGTCATAATTGGTTGATTGGCCGAATTTTGGCTCAAGCAGCGCTATCCCATCAGCCGCTATGTCCAGTATTAGTGTTGAGATGGCATTCTCGAAGCTCAGAGGCCACATTAACAGGAATGAAAGAGTGCGGATCAGCCAGGAGAACCTGGAAACGTACATATGTGTGTACTATAGTAAGATAATGTAATCCTGATATACAGAAGGTTAAGTTCCATGTTTTTTGAGCATAGGTTTCATATCTGACTTGTTTGTGCTTTCAGGCTTTTTCTTGTTTCTTTACAGTTGCATACATTTGCCAAATAAAGTGTCCATTTCTTTTCAATGTATCTGTTCCGTTATTCTTTGAGTGATCAGAAATATCAGAGCTACAATGATCATCTGATAAGGTGTCCGTTGGTGTTTATGTTATATTCACCGAAAAAAAGCCGATAAACTGTTGTGGGCATAAATATACGCCGAAAAAAACGAAAATTAAATTTTAAAATAAACACCGAAAACAGTACGCCGAATTTTGAAAAAAATAGAAACCGAAAACGCAGAACTCTAGTTGTAATGACGCTAAACAAATTCATCCCATATGATCCCATGTGATACAGCAGGATCATATCCGTTTTCTTTCCTACCCCTATAAAACAATAAAGCAAACCACTTTGTTTTTATTTTTTACGATGTCGTAGTAGACTAGCACATTTTCAGAAATTAAAAGACTTCGCAAGTTGCAGGTCTTTAAAATATCATAATGAGTAATGAAATTCAAATTGTACACTTCTGTTTACAGTGATTTTAAATGCACTACATTGCAAAATACGAAATATAAGAACGCGGAGCCAGAAAGTAATTGTGGCGATCCCTCAACCACCTTTCAGTTTTTTTTTTTTTTATATATATGCAAAGCGGCGTTTGGCGGCTGTCCTCAATAAAGCTCCTTTATCCTGGGAAAGGTAGCGACATTTATTGTTGTAGATATGCTCAAGTCACGTGGCGCGCGCCTGTTGTGGGAAGAACTTGGCGTAAAAATCTCGCTCACTGCTGCGCGGTACCGCCGTGGGCTGCGCGTTGCACGTGCCTCGTGCATCGACGCAAGTTGCGCAACTTTTAAAACATGAAGGGGCTTTAGTCCTGACACGTAGAGGTATTTATAAATGATAAGGACGATGAAGAAACCTCTAAACAAATTCTAGCACGAGTTTTAAAGCAATCGGTGTTATTGGCTCTTCCCAGCAGTGTGAAATCACGCCCTTTGTTAATGCAATGGGAAGCAGATGTTCGTGGTTGTGTAGTTGGCGCTTTAAAGTGTCTGTCGTCGATATTGCCTTATTTTTCTAAATGTTCGCACGCCGCCACAGGGAATCATACCTGGATCTGATGTCTGCGAAACGGAAGTGTTACCAATCATTAACGCTACAACCTTAAACCTGCTCAACGCATACGATTTTTTGTAGCAGTGAGTACATTTTGTTTGCGCTCTCTAAAAAAGAGCAGCCAAAATCAAAATGTTGACGTAGCACTGGCAAGGTCAAAAGGCATTGCAGGGATACGAAATTCCATGCGCTCCGGAACAAAACGGAACAAAAGTGATCTGAACAAAGTAAACGAAGCAAAATCTCTAAAATATGCAGCATATATTTACTTTGATCTGAGTGAGACGCCGATGCCCAACGACTTCGCCCTGACGTGTGTAAGCTATTGCTTTGACTGTACTATAGGTAAACGAAAGATGCTCATTTGTTTTTTTCAATGCCTGATAAATTTTGGTTTTGAAGGAAGTAACAGTTTAGGGATGAAAGATCGGGGGCTCCAAGCGAGCAATATCGAGCAATTATGATGATTGGTTTATTCGTCGTTTCGCTCACCAAATGTGCAACATATAGTTTTACTTCTTTTTTTAACGGGAGCACAGTTCCAGGAGTGGAATTGCGCCGTAAAACATTCGAAACTAAAAGTGTCGCGTCATCTGCACGTGAATGAAGGAAGTGTCAAAAGAAACGCGAATGACCAATTGGCAGACGTGAACGCCCATTACGGCCGTGATTGGTGGGCGGAGAAGTGATAAAGTTAAAATAGACTTCCTGCTGGAAGTCACCGCAAAAAGCAAGGAGTGCAATATTTTTGCCATTTATATCACATATTTTCTCGGTAACGTTAAATCGGGCGTTTAAGGAAAGTGGTTTGCTCCGTAAATTCGCCGTTCCGAAACTTAATATTTGTAGGCAGATCTACACGAATGATTTTCACTCGTTTTGCTACAATAAAACGTATGAATTTTAGAAGATTCAGTGGTATTTTAGGAAGTAATACTTTAACTTTGTTTCTATGATATTATAGTGAGACTTGGGGAGCGAAGAAAAATACACAGTTTTTTGTGTCTTCAAAATAATAGTTTGAATTGGAATCACGATGCGAAGTCCTCGTTGCACGTTTCCTGAGATGGGCGACAGCTTATGGACGGTTAAAGGCGAAGTCGTCAGGTGTGAATATTTGGTGACTGGTAAAGGACCCAGAGGATGCAGCGCCTTCGGCACACGATCGCTCATTTCGACCGGGCTGTGGCCGCGTGTGTCACCAAGTGCTACCAGATGCAGAAATCTCGCGCATCTGATTGGCCTCTAAGCTGTTGCCACCAATATTATTTTTTGTCATTTAACATGCAAATTATGATCGAGCACTAAACGAACACAAGGTTGAGAGCAATCAATGAACTGTTTCTCAGACAGGAAGATTCATAATCTCTACCTACACATAGAGGCATTACCCATATTGCATATCAAAATGCATGAACCTGATTACGTTTAATGTTAATATAGCTACATCTAGAAACAGCTGCAAGGCGGCTTTATTGAATAAAGATATTGAGATAAAACAGAGAATGTTATGTTGAGTTTTTGTTCATATTTTTGTATACTGTATGTTAAAGCGTACTTAGTAAAGTACTTAAACGCACAACAAGGATGTTTTTCAAGTCATTCATTTTTATATCATTGTCATCATCATCATTTATTTTTCTTGAAGGCCCAGGGTGCAGTACAAAAGGGAGTGAACACTTCAAAAACAAGAACAAAAAAGGAAACGCAAACACTTAACGTCAAAAACACGCTGCAATCTAGTTAGGGGATTGAAAAAACGACGTAATGGCTGCATCGAGTTTTTGGTCTCTAGGTATGGAACATAATATGTCTGGCAGTGCGTTCAGACGTCGATGGCCAATGGTAAAGTTGACATTTGGTGAGTGACGGTTGCCGATGAAATCGAACGAAGTTTACAAGAATGATCAAAATGAGGGAAAATTCGGTTAGAGGGCATATAGCAGACTTTGTCTGAGATGATTGTTGTAATAAAATATCCGATGAAGAAGAGAACCGCAAGACACCCCACGGCGGTGAGAAAGTGTCACGGAATCGTAAAGCGCCACTGGCCTTTCTCTCGCACGAAGAGGGTATTTCAAGCACAGAGGAATGGCGTCTCGCGATCAATAAGTATTAGACGGCTGGGCAAGTGTCCCTCCCATTCCGGAACGAATCTCCAAGTATCTTTGTAAGTTGGGCATGATGACAATTTTGTGCTTTTAGAACGTGCGAAACATGTTTGCCACAAAATATGACATCAGAAACTCTAAAATCCGCAATGCCGGCCTTTGCATTCTTTGTAAAACCAGGGACTGAAATAAATAAAATAAAAAATAAAAAAACGAACACATTCAGAAATTTTATAAAATTCAGCAACACATTTATTTTACATCTCTTTTATTGAAGCATCGAAACGTCCTCGACAAAAGCAAACACCTAGAATAATATCAAACTCCAATGTATCATTTTTATTAATTAGCAAACAAAATTTATTTTCCCAAGCAATCGAACATATTTTCTACTTTAAACGGCTAATGTGCCATTGGAAGAGTTCCGAAAAGCAGTCGCCGTGTTCATTTCTCCGCTATTGAAGATTTTAGAGATCTGAAGCGGGCGTTCTGGTCAAGCAACATGGCCGAAGAAAGAAGCTTTTTTGTTGTTTTTATTTTCAACTACGCGAAATATATTGTACCGAATCCACAGGATTACAAATATACAGAAAATATTATTTTGTGTTAGCAAGCGAAAGTGTGATTTAGCGGAAAAATCAAGAAATCTAAGGTGTGTGAAGGCGTAATACTACCCGACTACTCTTTTCAGCAAAGTATGTCGGCGAATGAGGTGAATTAAATTTTTCCAGTAGGCGTATCTTGTTGCTAAGAACTGTTATAATAGAGCCGTTTTTTAAATTAAACAGGCTTGTTGAGGTGGGTCTTTCCATTTTTAATACATGCAAAAACCCCATTCTCTTTAAAGAACAAAACGTTTTTTCACAACTTTTTTAAGAACATTTTCCGCTTAACACAAAAAGAAAAAGTGGAGCAGGATGAAAATCTGTTTTTTACTCTGTGATATTTCTCCCCAGTTCTGTACACTGGTGTGAATAAAAAATATACAAAACTAACAGTATTTTTGTGTGCTTGTATATTATGCCGACTAATTTTAAGCTAAAAATACTTTAGTATCTTGTTTTTACTGAGGTAAAACAAATGCCAAACATCGTCTCTTTGACAATCCGGTGGCATATTCAGAGCCTACCAAACACTATCCGGGTATAGTCCTATACATGGGCTATCGACGGACATAAGTTTAGTGTATTTAGCTTTCACGGAATATTTTATATCAAATCTGAAATATCGTGGAAAATAAGATTTACCGATATTTTGAACCCGCTTAATCGAAAAACCCAGTATGTTGATTGTGTGGTTCGTGTGGTATATAATATCCGACTAAGCTGCAAAAAGTTTACACCGCTCAAACTGGCCGATGTGTTAACGACAGAGCCCGTGAACATGACTGGTCACTCCGGCCAACCGCTGGAGGCCACTTGCCTCTTCATTGTGCGGCTTCTGAATGTAAGCCAGAATTCAACAACATCACCATCATCAGGAGGGGCACAAATAAAAGCATCAGATAATTACTGGAAGCGTATGGAATGAAAAAGGGGGCAATATGAATGTTTCAGCCAAACATATTTTTTCCTACACAAAAACAAAATTGCTTATCTTCACACGTGCTGAAGCAGTAGTGTGGTTTACTTCGTTGGTGTTTTTCAAGAAATATTTACTTGTGAGTTCTAGCGCTTGTGTCAATCGCAACTTCCCTCGTATGCTGCTAGGTTTATATTTAATGCCTATGGGAGGACATCAGTGCATTGTCTTGTTCGATGAGATCGCCTCCAGTCAGTGACAGAAAGAAATCGGGTGTGCAGATCAAAATGTTTATATCAGATGATTCATGGACATTTTAAACATAATATGCGTGACATAATCTATCCAAAGTTCCATTTATTCCTTGTAATACTTTTTTCAATTTTTGATTTTCATGTATTTTGTAGGAGGGGAACAGGCTTCCTGGAGAGACAGTGGAATTAGTATCTCTTGATTTGTTTGTCCGCGTTTAGTATACTTTATTTTGTATTGCTACTGTATGATGGAGGATGTGAGTGCCTGTAAAACTGACCTTGTGTAATATGTTTCATTAAGTTTGTATCCCATCTGCTATAATCTCCATGAGAGATTTGCAGTATTTCGAAATAAACGAAAAAATGCTTATTTATTATGGCACGCTCTTTATTTCCTGTTACCATGAACCATCTCACCTAAATCACGACTCTGATATTACGACACAAGGTCGTTAAACTAGGCTGGCTACGAAAACCACATACCAAAAGCAGACTACAAATGCGAAGCGACATTATCTTTGGATTCACTCGAAGCTAGCACTACGTGACGTTTGTTTCGCTGGAAACGTCAATAGTCTTCTAAATTGTAAGAATGTGTTTAAGCGTTTGGGATTTAAATATAGCCTCAACTGGTTCGCGAGCTCGTATAACCAGGGCAGCCCCTATTTGTTGTTTATTTTATAGGTGTAGCTATCCTGATGCTTCATATGGAAGAAAAATAAATATGGATGATACATTTTTTATTCAACGGCACTGTTCTACAGATGGCTAAAGCAACATTTAACTATTGACAATTCCTAGATTGGGTACACTGCTGATATACTACGCACGCGAAGGTAAAATTTACCTACCATTTGTCTTTTTAGGCACTCCCGCTAATTTGAGTACAAACCACACTTTACCACATAAAACAAATTATTGTGGTAGTAGTTTTTGTTATATTCACGTTTAGACTGCTTTGTATATGTTATTTTCGCCATGGGCGTAAGTCCAAAGCGGGTAATATAGCTAGATTTGTGTTGTTTTTGTCAGTGTAGTTTAGCGTAAATATAAAAATAGCTGTGCTATTCGGTTACTGAGGGATGCAACACGAAACAGCAAAATAGGACTGCACGAAGTTACAGAAAATACGAATTTAGTTTCGACTGCTTAAAATGTATTCGTTTATCGCAAGATATTAGTGTTAATGGAGGCGGCGCGGATGGAACATTTGCCTTAGTTACGCATGTCTGCATCACAAACGACAGAAATGTTTTTTTTTATGGTTCCGGTCTTGTGATAGCTAACACTTTTCCTATCTATACCACAATTGTTTTCCAAAAAAACGCGAAGTTAATTCTAATGTGAAGCAATAAAGGCTCCTCAAACAGTTTCTTCAACAGATTCTGGAACGGGAGACGGAATAGACTCTGCAAGCAATGGTTCAGACAAAGTTGTCCTGGACAGTCAAATCGTACTTGCAACAGATTTATCGCCGTCGACATCAACCATTAAAATCACAAATGTTACATCAACGTGGATACCAACGACAACCGCATGGCCATCAAAAACATTGCCTGGAACCACAAAGACAACCGCATGGCCATCAACAGGAATGCCTACAACCACAATAACACGTGTGTATGATGTTGCCATTTCTCGTATGCAGATTTAGGTTTAAGCCTTCCATGGCGTCAAGTTTTGAACATGAGTATGCATAAAGTGTTTTATGGTTATTACAACGCAACTATTAACAAAAATTACTACAGCTTTTAGAATTGTCATTTTTTATACATTTAGTAAGAAAACAAAACGACAAAACAAATATGGCTCTTATGTTTTTATATATGTAGGGAGCAGCTCTTTCTTGCGCATACGGTTTTTTTCAGTGGAACATGCTATATGCGTACCCGCCATACTGCTTTAGTTTGATACATAGACATAGTTAATTATCAATGAAAGTTACCAGCAATCATCTCCATAGTCTTCAAAGGCATGATGTACCGAATCTAAAAATAAAATGTACAAATTAGTTTTAAAAAAACCTGTAGAAGCCATTTCGGAGGAGAAAGGGACGAAATAAAAATATATCGTTCATATTATTACGCAACAAATTTTGCGGAAAAAATCTGCGTCACGTGGCATGAGAGTAATTACTGTAGTTCTTTGAGGAGAAGCCACGGTGGCACGTGGCCTCACGTTGCGTGACGGCATAATGTAAGACAATACGTTCCCGCGATATTTAGTGGTTATATTTGACATAGTGTAAAACTGTGCTATCCTGTGACCTGAGGGAACACCATATCCACGCGACGGGGCTACATGCGACCTAAAGTAACGCGACCAATATTTTCCCGTGGTTCTTAGTCAGAAATATTACGTCAGATATTCAGGTCGTGATTTCCTGTGATGTGGTTTCACGCGACGTGACCTCATTACCTGATACCACAGACTCGAGTCTGCTGCCACGTGATACTTTGGCTTCATAAGTTTGCGCGTAAATGCTCCGACGAGCGGCCAGATGCAAACATCTGGGTTTATCGGGTTCCGTTAAAAAGATTTCAGGTTAGATTTCTTTTTGTTGCATTATATGCATTAATAAAGGAGAAGTGGATAGTGGTCCCGGAACAAACCTTACTGTCTACGGCGTCGCCAAACTCAAAAGGCTAACAGACGGAAGTTCGTCCCAGCTGACGCTATACCTGGCTTGCAAGTAACCTCATTGTATTAGGCCAATGCTCATTCCAACGTGTTCTATCTCAAGAAAAAAATCCGTGGTGAAAAATGCACATTACAAAAGGCATACGCGATCAACAGCAAGGCCACCCTAAAGCCCGATGGCAGTTGGTGTGACAACAGTGCAGGCATTAAAAACACTGCGCTCATGTCTTCGTCTTTGCTCGCACTTACGATAAAATAGAGCATTTGGCGATGTTCGTCAGCAACCATCAAGACGACTGAGACTGCTCTTTCCTCTTTTCCTCTACTCCTATCGAACCGCAGCTCACGAAGTCACCGGGCATACACCCGCCATGATTCTTGTTGGACGGGAAATTCGTATGCCGTGCGACCTCGCCCTTTGAAGATCGCCAGACCGTTCCTCTGGCCCCGCATCTTGTTTTGGTGATTTGATGACGCGTCTTGAGCGGACACATGACTTTATTCGAGTGCACCTGACAATCGTTTTCTAGCGATTGAAGGCACGATACGACGAGAACACCACATGATAAATGTTTCAACCGGGAGACAAATTGTGGCCTTGCAACCCTCTTCGAAAACGAGTGCTTCCGCCCAAACAACGGCGTAACTGGCAAGAACCATACATCGTTGTCACGCGCTTTAACGATGTGGAATACCGCGTGCAAAGCAATACTCGTTCCCGCTTGCTTGTGGTTCACGTAAACCGCCTCCTCGGTACGAGGGCTGCTCAGCTTGAACCGAACTTATTGTCATTTATTTATTTTTTGTGAGGCGATGAGTGTGACAGAAAAAGAAGTAGAGGTTCGGATTAAAAGAACAGAAGGGAACACCAGGGACGAGGTACGCTTAGAATAAAGCATAACAATATGTATATATAGATATAGATATATTTCGGGCAGTATTTGTTTTTCTTTCGTAGTTCAGTTCATATCACTGTCACCAATACACAACCTGACAACATATGCTGAGGTCTAGGGGTAAAATAATCTCACAGGATATTAATATATCAGAATAAGAAAAAACATATCAGCAACAGCGTTTCTCCATTTCTAGATTTCACAAAATAGAAAGGTAATAGAACTTTACTAAGGTAACGTGCACCTAACGATGAAGAAATTATATATGTTTTCCAGTGTTAGGTGCTTTTATGTCGTTCTTAACGCGGCCGTTGACGTGCATTACACCGGTGCTTACGCCCCGGTCGGGGTGAGTAGTATTATTTTAACGCAGTGCTGTAGGCTTTACCGAAAAAAGTAAGAGAATATGTCAGTCGTTAATTAAAAAAAGAAACGCGTTACCGATCTACGTTACCTGGAAATAAAAGAAACGCGTTACTATTACCGTTACCAAAAAGTGAAAGCCGTTTACAACTCCCTGTAACGCCGAATTAGAGCACAGCTCTTGAGGAGGAGGATGGAAGGGTACTGAGGGAAGGGTATACCCCTCCTCCTCCTCCTCTTCTCCTCGTTAAACAAATAAAATAGCGAAAAGACAAGGACAAGAAGTATCAGGACAAGCGCTTATGTCCTCCTCCTCTCATTCTTCCATCTCCTCCGGGGGTGATTCACGTGATCTGGGGGGGGGGTCACGTGACCTCAGGGGGTCACATGATCTTGGGGTATCACGTCACGGGGGTTACGTGACCTCGTTGGGTCACGTGACCTCAGGGAGGTCACGTGATCTTGGGGTATCACGTCACCGGGGGGTTACGTGACCTCGTTGGGTCACGTGACCTGCGGGTCACGTGACCTCGGAGGGGCACGTGACCTAGGGGGCCACGTGACCTAGGAGGTCACGTTACCTGGGGGGAGGGGGCTCGCGCGGTGCATTATGGGACATTTCCCATAGTGCACCGCGCGGTTACGCCGACGCCGATCGGCCGACGCCGACGGCGACGCCGCTCAAGCCGGAAACGGGCGCCTAAGAGCTGCGCTCTAAAAGTAACGCACGTTATTTTTCGTTACGTTCTATTGGCAACCTAACACATTTACTGTTTTCACCAATGCGAAGTTGTGTGGCAGGAGAATGTACCGCGAAAGCTCATCATCCCAGAAGACGCGGAGGTGCGTTCATTTACAAATGAGCTTCCAAAGAAATCTTCCTCTTCTGCTGCGTTTCTTTTTTGTAGGGGAAGCGGGGTTCTAATGATATGAGTCATCAGAACCCCCTTCTTTATGGTTGCAACTGAAGAGTAACTACCAAAAACAATTTAGCTATATATGATGCTGATGTATGACATGTTGGCACGGAACTTAACAGTAGAACCGGCTTCCCGCATTTGAAGAAAAAGAAAGACAACCAGAGTATGAAACTTTTAATACATAATATTCACAACATAGAGAGGTACAACTGATTTCGAATGGCTTTCGTGGGTGTGTTAATCGTCTTTAGATCTGACAACTTGGAAGCTCGTTCTTTGGCGCAAAGATAGATGAATGGATGTTTATGGCTTTATATACCCTTTGCAAAGGGGGTAGCTTGTGCCGCCTCGCTTAAGTTTAAGAAAAAAACATAATAATACTGCCGCCCTTCTAAGCCAACTTTCAACCACTAACAATCTCCATGAAGTGTGGAATGTCACCAGGATGACCTATGGGGGATTGGGCAAAAAATAAAAAAACATCACTCGCGCCATTTCTCTACCGCGATGTTGTGGCCAATTTACTTCTAGTCAAACCTTGTCGGCCTTACCCCAGCACCGGGCCCGCTGGGAGACAGGATTGAGACTTTGAGCTGGAGGCTATTGAGAGGAATTCACAATTTCTTTGTGTCCCGCCCGTCCCCCAGCTGTGCTAGTTAGTTCTGCATCATTTATTTTTCTCGAGATAATTTCCACCAATCTTCTAATCGCCTCTTTGTGAGTGTAATCCTTTTCTTTTCCGTTCTTCTATGGTCGTCAGCAAAAGCTAGGACCACGGCAAAATCGGTTGCCTCTTGAGGGAGGCCAGTGCGAAGCCCCGTGCACTTCAAAACCAAGTTGTCTTAGGTCTCATTCTCATTATGGAAAGCAGCAGATAATGTGTCTGTCTCCTGACATAAAGCCCTATACGTCCTTGTCCTCATAGACTCCTCTTCTCGTTTCAAAGAGTAAAGAACTTCCCAGTGATTTGTCAAACACTCTTTTTTTCGCATGTCCTGTTTTTGTGATCTGTACATTCTTAGGGCAGACTTTTCCTGCATTTTTAGATCCCACATGTTTTTCTCTCCCTCTTTCACTTCCTTTTAAACTAAAGTATTCTGCTTAGCCCTATCACTAGTGTGAAGGAAATTAAGCATAAAATTTCGGGTTCGATTTGTCAATTTTTTTGTGTAAACTTTTTATGTGTATTACTTGAATATCTTCCGTGCCCACCGCCTATCATTCATTTCGGTCAACTTTTGTTCACATTCAAACATACTAATTGCCTCCCTGCTTTCAAAAGACGACCAGCCCACGTCCCTCTCTACACCCTCAATCGGTAGCTTTTTAAGTGCTCCCAGTTCCAATCTGACTGCGCCCCTTTGTCGAATTACTAATCTTGATTGAACGTCTGCTTTTATGCACAGTACCCCATTCCAAAAGACAGTCATGGTGCCATCACTCCTTTCCATTTGGTATCCGGTCGAATCATCGAAAGCCAACTCATAGACGGCCAACTCGTCGACGGCCCATTCGTAAAACGGGCAAATTTGTTATAGGGCAATTCATCAAAAGTAACTTTTCAAAGCGGGATATCTGTCGAAGTTCGATTCGGCGAATGGGTTTGTAGGGACTGGACGCACCGATAAGCGAGTCCAGTCTCGGCAGTGGAAAAAAAGAAAAAAAGACGCCCGCGCTAGCTATACGCTCACGCGCTCACGCGCTCATGAAGATCAGTTCCTGAAGCAGACCACGGAAGGGCTCGGTGTTCGCGTGTTTTCGACGCGTGTCCGAGGAGACGTCGATTCGCCGCGTGCCCGACGAGACGTCGAACGTCTGTGACGTGACTCACGAGGTTAGGGGCGCGGCCTTGTGTAACTGCGACGACGATCTCTTCCAAACGTTGGCAGAGGTGCTCGATGTTGGCCTTGGGAGGCTGGCTGTTGGCGGCCGATCCAGTGTCTCGGGCTGCTCGTTGCTGCGGAGCCACGGTAACTTTGGAGTGGTCACCTCCATTACGGCGTCGGCCAGCGCGGCAAGTCCTGTGAGGTCCAACGTTGTTGCTGTTGCCAAAACCATCTGATGATTGGAAGGTAGCCTTTGCAAGAACAGCTCGCTGAGGAATACATCGTCCAGATTGTTAGCGCGCTCTCCAAGAAGCTGGGTCATGCGTCGCAGCAACTGGCTTGGCCGCCGGTCACCGAGCTCTTCCGCCAAGAGAAGCTGCTGCACGCGGGAGCGTTCCGAAACCTCGGTGCGCTGGAGCTGAGCATTCTTCAGTTCGTCATACGGTGTCGCTGGAGAGGGATTTGCCAGAACGTCGTAGACTTCTTCGGCGGCAGCTGGCGAAAGAGCCGAGACAACGTGGCGGTACTTCCGACCTTGTGTGGTGACCCCTGCGAGGTGGAATTGTGATTCCGGTTGCAGGAATCAAACTCGCGGATTGCGGTCCCAGTATGGTGGAAGGCGGACTGCGGCTGCTGCAACAGTGGCTGGCGGCGGGTCCGAAGGCTCTCCTTGCTGCATTTCACCCGTTCTAGTTGGCGATCACGTCCGGGTCACCAGATGTGGAGAAAAGAACAGGCAGGAGACGGGCGTTCCAAACAACGTTCTATTTCAGTGGTGTCTCGCCAGGAACTGATCTTCTTGAGCGCGTGAGCGTATAGCCAGCGAGCGCGTCTTTTTTTATTTTTCCACTGCCGAGACTGGACTGGCTTATTGGTGCGTCCAGTCCCTACAGGTTCATTGACGGTCCGAAGGTAAATATTCATAGCTCCTTGATTTCTTTTGACCTAAATATTTATTTTTGTTTGGAATAGGGACAGCGCCCCTGTTAGCTTACAAGACTGAAATAAAAATCACAATTGTGCTAAGACTGGAACAACCTTGAATAAAGTTGAAAAATGTGTATTTTTTTTACTTTTTCGCATGTTTTTGTTTTTCAATTAGCCGGCGCAGACTGTCGCCGCCAGGCTGCTAAAACGGGTGGACAGGTTGGTTGACATCTTTGTAATGAGCTACCGCAGACTGTTGCCACGTTGCTCCGTAAACGGGTTGGCCGGGCAGGTTAACATGCGCCCCTGCGATTCACGCGTGACGTAGTGACACCCCCAGTGCAGCGTGAAAGCGGCGAAAGAGGCACATTCTTATCTTAGACAAGAAAGATCACACTGGAGGTCAATTATCGCGCAGATGCTTTATGGATTACCATAGAGCAGTACTTGCTTTAAAGTTTCAGAAAAAACATTATATATTTTCACTTTTAAATAGCGATGGTCAGCTGGCCTCTTCGACGAGTCTTCCTTCGACGAGTTGCCTTATGACGAATCGGCCCTTTCGACGAATGGGCAGCTGACGATTTGGCAATGGACAAGTTGGCCTCGACCAGGGGTGGCCAAACTTACCCGGCCTAAAACCCGCAAACAAAGCAACGGATCTTCCAAGAGCCGCAGGGGAGGGGAGGGGGAGAGGAGGGGGGGGAGGGCAAACTTTTATTTTTAGCAATAAACAAAACTCCAACTACGTTCAATCCATCCGAGTCAAAAGCAGTCCAACTGTACGTATGGTAGCAGAAGCACCAGACTACCACACCACAACCTGTATTTCGATTTAAAACCCGTTCCATCTCTCTTTTTGGGGAAGTGCTCGTGTGACCGGGAGAGAGGCGGGGGAGGGGAGGTGTAGGGGAGGGAGCCGCGAGCCGCAATTTAACAGGCGAAAAGCCGCATGCGGCTCGCGAGCCGCAGCTTGGCCACCCCCGGCCTAGACCCTTTTCATATACCTCTGACCACTTCATATCTATTACAGTTCCATATTGCCTTGAGCGCCATAATCTATAAAATGTTTTCATTTTTCTTATTATATTCTCCCCATGTTCCTCTCCATATTTGCTTCCCTCAATGAGCCATAGTGTCACGTATCTTTTTTCCCTACATAGTCTAGTACAATGTAATGTATCCTTAAGAGTTACTCTCTTTCCATCTTACAAAAAAAAAACGATTTCTCCTGACTTTTCACTACTAAAACTCATGCCCAAGGTTTTCGCTTCATCTCCACATATTCCGCCTATAGCAGAACGACAAAGGTTGCAGATTGCCCTCTTGCACAAAGACAGGGACTGGAGTTCCCCGTAGAAGGGAGAGATAAGCTTAATAAAAATAAAAAAGCTGAATCTTTTTCGGCTCGGGGGATTAGAAGTTAAACTCGGAGGACGTGTAGTCATCGTGCGTTATATTGACCGCCAGAGCCTTCGTCAAAACAGGGTTAATGAGTGTGGCGTTGGGTTTTCAGTAAAGCAGGTGTGTTCGTGTGCCAAAAGAGAGGCAAACTATTTTTTTTCCTTGGGGAGGGGGGTAATCATTATTCGTGGTCCATTCGTTACTCGTTACTCTTTAAACAAAGTAACGTGTCTGTTTTTTTACGTTACCGAAAAAAGTAACGCTCCACCCGTAATGCCGTTGCTTCTAACGCATTACCGGCAGCACTGTTTACACGACGCGATCGCGCTGTAGACTCGTCTATTTGACCCGTATACACTCTCGAGCAAGCTGTTTCGAAAATCAGTGCACACGTCAGCAATGTTAGGCAGAGAAAAGGCGTAGCAATCGCGATGCGACAACCGGCTCCGGCATGGTTTGACCGATAGCTCTCCTTCTGCTAACATGTGAGCGTGCGAATCTTGAGCACTGCTAGCTTGCTAAATATGCAAGGAGCGGTTATGTCGTCGCGAATCTTTTGCCCTTCACACACCAAAAATACCGTTCCAGTGCTCGGCGTACCTGACGTAGCGCTTGTCAAGAACACCCAAACGCAGCATTGCAACCAACTATTCTGGCGCCTGTTGGGAGTCTGCGAGCGCGACGTTTCATTGCCGTGGCTTGAATGCGAGTACTTTCTGAGTCCCCGCGGCGATGAACCGCCTCAACTCACCGACGAATGCTTATGACGCTGCGCGAACGGGCGTTGCGTAAGGTATGCTGAGTGCTAGAAGGGATTCGCAGGTGTTCGAAGGGCAGAGGATTTGCAACGACAAAGCCACCTCTTGCATGTTCATAAAGCTAGCAGTGATAAAGCGTCGCACGCTGATATTTTAGCAGAGCTTAGGGACTCGGCCAGATCAAAGTTCAGTAGGCTCTCTCATCACGATAGCTCCTCCGTTGCTTTGCCTATACTGATTACATGTGCACTTATATTCAAATCAGATCCACTCTAAAGCTCATGCAGCTTAATTAGGTGAATTTATAGCGCGATAAAGTGTCCCTACAACAGTAGTTCTCACATCGGAAGCGGCGTGATCAGCGGAGTGATGATCGTGGAGGCCTGCATCGAAAACGACGAAATATAACAAAAAAGCAGAATAGTCAAAAATACAGCGTGCAAAACAAAGTATACTTGCAAATAATAGAAGTACACTAAAATGACTAAACTTTAATATTGAAAGGTAAATGAGTTAAGTTTATGAAGGTGTCATATCCAAGGTAAGGCTATTCGAAGGTGGAGCAAGCAAGAAACAGAACGTCGCATTATTAATTTCACAAAGCACTCGCTAGGGCATTTGTGCTAAGCTGCAATACGTATATATGCAACTAACGACGTTGTTTTGACCGCGAGTCTGTTGAATCGGCGACGCACACCTTACACAGACAAAACAGTGGTATATTATTTTAACCCTCGTTTTTTTATGTAATACAGCCCAAAACGTCAGTGCGACGCACAGCTCACTAGTGTTGAACAGACGGCACCAACTTTCACGAGCGACTTGATATCCGAGTTGTTTAAACTATCAAAATAGCTAATGTGCTTGTCACTGGCTCCAAAACAAGTAATGTTTTTTCTAACCCTGCCGCAAAACCTCTGAGGTTTTTTTTTTGTGTACTTTTCAATAAGTACTTTTGCTGCTTAATATGTTATATCATACCGTCATCAAGTATCTCGTAAATGTTGAGGCCGTCAGTTTGACGTCAGTGCGTTGTATGTCGAACTAAAATTTAGGTGTGTACTATCTGTGACAAGGGTTGTAATGGCTATACTCTTTTTTAGATCATACTAAGCTGGCTAAAATGTTAGTTGCATGTAGATAGCTTTAACACAGAGTTATCTCTAACCGGCCACAACAATTGAACGTGTTTCGCTCGTTCACCCCGACAGAGCCAGATTGTCTCTCTTACATTTTTTTTACCTTGACGTTGCTAAACATATTGCGGGTCTCCAGCCTAGGCGACATAAATCAGCATTGAGCCTTGCAAACATTTTTGTGTGGTCGCGAGTTGTTAGCATAAGGAAACATATATTTATTGCAGGCTAATGACATTGAAACGTCGCGAATTAATAGCATTGGGGACAAACTAACTTCACTAACTCGCTAATTACAGATGAGAAGCCGGTAATCATTAGCTTTTCACGTATATACTTGTTTATAACTTGTTTAAAAAAATAGAATGAGCTAAATTCCATAGCTTTGAGTACATACATCATAGTGTAGGTATTTATAGCTTGGTTTTTTGTGTTCCTCTAACTGACCACAGAGGGCCATGTATGGTCATAGCTCACCATAAACGTTTCCTTAAATAAATGTCTATATTCAGTTTAGTATGTTTCTGTTCTTACAAGTCCTCTTATTTACAATTGTGTATGACTTTCGGGGACTTTCTTTTTGGTGTCTCCCTGGTGTAGTAGTTGCTTTGTTAGGATCAGCTTATTTTCCACTAGCGGCAATCGTCGAGGTGCGTTCATTTCTGCGTGTAAGTCATGTTATGGTGAAACCCAGTCGCCTTAAGACAGCACTGCCAACAACAAAAAAGTGCATCTTGATGTACTGTTTGATGTCTCGAACCGCTCGCTTAGCCATACCGTTGGTTGCAAAATAATATTTCAACATAACTTGTTCGACATACTCGCGCCCCTTGGTGAAGCTTTTGAATTTCGGGGCTGGTTTGATTTTGACATAAATTATTTTAATGTCCTTAAACAATGCATTATTCAGTAGAGTAACATCACTCTTTGTTGCTCATTTGTTATCATTCACGGACACCATTCTGCTACGTTTATTAATGCAAAGAAAGGACTCGTGTGTGTGTTTGCTTCTTTTGTACTTCGGGCTTTTCTCTTCAACTCTGCGAAATACTAGTGCAGAACCCCAACAGCCTTTTGATATTGACCTTCGTGACATGACCGAGAGTATTTATTTTTGTCCTGGTTCATATTTTGTCGCGTTATTTTCTTTGTGAGCTTACGGCACCTTCGCCAGAAGTTGTCATGTCCCGGGAACTCGGGTTGTCATGGTATTTTTTCAAAAATGTACAAGCATATGATTGAAGCCTTGGACCTTGTCGTCTTCAAAGTTCATATATTAAAATCCCTTCCTAAATGATTGCACCGTTTAGAATTTCCTGATTGACGGCATGAGCCGAAACACGAAACTTCAATGAGCGTCTGCATCTATAAACTATTATCCACGATGAAGTATAGTATCAAACTTAAAGTGCTGGAGCTAAATGACTCACTCACGTGTCGCCATTTTTTGTGTGTCGTGTGGCGAGAATGAGACAGGAATTATTTTTCTGTTCATTAGATTCTTGTCGGATGCGTAAATATTGAAGTCAAGTAGTGTTTTCTGGACTTGATGGATGACAATCAAACATGTCTGTCTTTACTGTCCCAAGTTCACGTTTCTTCTTGTCTTTCATAGAAGCAACAAGGAAGCGCATTTAGTCTTTTTTTTCTGTTCTTTGCTGTTGTTTTTTTTTTTTAAGAGGAAAACATGAAAACATTAAAGGTATCTTTGAATACTTTTAGACTTGGCCGTTGCATCATTTCCTTGAAGGGGTGGTGCACCTATATTCAATCGGAATGCTTCTCACTTTACGTGAGTTTACTGGCACTACTGGGACCCAGGTACACTCGTACGCAGCTACATTGACCAATAAACATTTTGTTTTCGGTATAGTTTGAAAGTTAAAAGCGATCGTCTTTTTTTCAAACTCTCCTTCCCAAAGCTTCACATAGCCTGGGGGTCGAAGTATGCGTCAGTGACGATATTTGAATGCGGCTGATAGATTGGACCCTATAATTGCGTTAGCACTCAATTTGGTCTCGCGATAATCAATATTTCGACAAGCATTCAAGCAGTGGCCTGTGTGGCATCGAGGCAATTACGAAAGTAGCCGATCCCTAAAACTCTCTCGAACTCTACTTTTGTCCTGTGCTTTGACAACATTAGCGCGTGGCTATAACCAACATTGGCGGCAAATATTTAGCTTCAGATAGCGTAGCCGCATGTTCTTGCTATGTGCTCAGGGGTGAATGCTGCTAATTTTCTTAAATTTGTTTCTGCAACAATTATTGCATAAAAAAACAAAACAAAAAAACATGACTTATTGGTCAAAGACGCCAGGGATTCGTTCTAAACGGTTTTCGAGCAAAGCAGAAAGAATGTTGTACCGCCCATTCAAAGCTGAAATGTTGCATATTCGCTTTCATGTACCTTGAGGTAGGAAGTTACGCGATCGACTTACACTCATCTTCAGTGACCAACTCGACCAGTTGTGCGGTGGTGACACGTGGAAGCTCCGCCCTGTCACTGTGTTCAAAGACGTGTCTTCGAAACACATCATGTTTATGAAAATTTGAAACTATGTGAAGGGTAACATTCATTTGACGAATCCTGCCACCTGCGAAATCTGTAGGAGCCTACTAATAATATTCCACATTAGCCTATCTTCATGAGTTCTTTCTTGACACAATCACTTCCTTTGTTGTCGTCTGTGGTCCCCCATTCCAGTCGTCGTCGTTGTCTTCTTGGATCTCGAGTCAGTTTTCACGTTACACGTTATTTGCAAGTAAGAGAAATGCGTTACTATTCAAATTTACATTAAAAAGGAACGCATTACCGTTGCCAGAAGAAAAAGTTACGGACGCTATATTTGCTTTATGAGTTAGAAGTGTAGCCGGGTTATTGTCCAGTTCGGACATCTGGAGTTCACCTTGGACGGCGTCTTTTCACCCTGCCTGTCAATGAAGGCGAGACCGTTTTCGACTCTGGGATAAACTGTATGGGCGTTCATATTTTTCGTAAATTGGGAGTATTGGCGAGTTTGAAAAGACGCAATTTTTTTGTATGTGAGATGAATTTAATGATTCTTGAAACTCCGCATCTAGAAACCAGTTTTCTATGTGCTAGAGAAAAAGTAACGAAGAATGCACTAGTAGTGCACTATGTGTGTACAGTGTAAGAGAAGTCATTTTTTACAAGTTTCGTTATGAAGGCAGTTTTTTGGCATTAAATATTTTAATTTAAGTAATGGCAATTATATCAACAGGGTTTAGATATTGGTGTGTTTACCCTATTATTTTAAGCATTTTATTTCACGTGACGTTTGAATCAACTTCATAAGTTACTGGGCGGGTTATGAACTATTGATATAACAAAAAGGTTTTCTAACTTTTCAGGGCCTTCCATGCTTCTGAAACCAATCATCTGCTCATATGGCATTTGGCTAGCTTCCAGCAAAGTGGCAACGGAGCCTGGCATATGTGACTATATTTTTTGGACAGCCTCTATTATCAAAATCCGCGTGTAACCATCTTTGACATTGATTACAGTGGCATTCAGTGGCTGATGGGTGTCATAAAAGACCATTGGAAGGCTGCAACATTCAAGACTAGATTTGGGCTTTTTATTAACTACAGGTATGTTTTATGTGAACTATTTTGAACATGTGCGACTTGGTTGAAGAGATGCGCCACTGTGTTATAGTTATAAAGTCTTCGCACTTATTGTAATCAATAAATCATTAAACAGTAAAACGGTGAATAATGATTTGCGCGTCAACCCCATTAGCCTCCAAAACATTAACTTTTCTTAAGTTATATAATGTTAAGGTCAGTCAATAGCTTTCGTGACATTTAGGCATAGCATGGAAGCAGCTGAATTTCCTAAATTATGAAATTGTGTTTGGAGCGGCAGTATTTCTTAATAGGGCTTCCATAAACGGATGCGCGTTATGGCTATGGGCACTGGGAGCCGAAAAATTAAATTGCCGATGCATATAACTTCACCGTAAGATTTCAGGGCTTCCGATAAATTTATATTGAGAGTAGCCATGTCATATTACTCGCAACGTTGTTGTTTCCTGGAATATCCTGTGCTTTCCACTATCATTTATATGGAGAGCGCCGGTAGATGCGCGCGACATTAGAAGCGCCGACGTTAGAGTGCACGCGACACGAAGGCGCTGCGACAGTAGCGCGGCGCCCGACACTAGAGCTGCACGACACCAAAGAGCGCACGACCAGTTGAGCGCGCGACACAAGAGCGCACGACCAGTTAAGCGCGCGACACAGCGCGCGCACAACCAGTTGAGCGCGCGACACGAGAGCGCACCCCATTTGAGCAAACACCGAAAAATGTGTAATATACCCGTGGCTCCAAAGACGGAACAAAATTTTGCGACTCATTGGATTGAAGCATTGGTGATTTTTGATTGATTGAACTTGCCTTTAATAAAGAATAAATAAAAAGGGTACGACTCTTTTATTCAATTGTTTAGCGACATCGGAGAGAAAAGGGGGCAGGGAAGTGGGCTGGGGCATATAGTTACCGGGAAAAGTTGCAGTTGAGTGGAGCAGCGAGTTTAAAGATTTCTTCACAGTGCCGCGGTGCGCCTCTCGGATATACTATAAATAGTTAACTTTTTGCTATATTTGGTCTATTCTTGACAGGCATTTGGGATCCCATCTATTTGGTGACTAATTAGACATCCCTCGCATAAGTTTAAATGGTATTCCGACGTCCATGTCCGTATTGAAGAAAGATCACCACTAAAAAGTATCAGTAAAAAACTCCTCGAAGGAAAGCTCAGCGCAACTTTATCGCATGCAGATATTTCCAGCCTTTTAACGGATACAGGAAAACCTCCCCTGAAAATCTGTGATACACAAAATCAAAGGACTAATAAAGTCTTCATTAGTTCTTTCATTTAGAAAACGTTAGAGAAAAAGCTAAAAAATTAGAGAAAAACATTGCTGCTGACCTATGCTAGGTCAGCTGCAAGATTTTTTTTTGCAAAAATGCACGCTACAAATATTTATTTTTTTTTTCTGTTAGCTTTTCGTAACACTTTTTGGTTTGTCACACGCAAAAATTTCGTCGACTCATTTCACAATGTCATTGCTAAATTCCGCGGCATAAATCCCTGCCAGTTTTACATCAAACACGCGATTCCCGAACAAGTTGTCGGTCCCGCTCTCGTGACGGGCGCTCTTAGTACACGCGAGCTAATAGGGAGCTTTCGTAGATAGTTTTCGCCATCCCGCAACGCCCTCCGCAACCCGCTACGATACTCGGGACTCTACAATCAAGACTATCGGCGCGCAGGCGCAGTAGCAACTTCTTTGTTGCGGAGGGCTCTGCGGAGGGAAACGCGGTCTACGAAAACTTCCTAATGTAGCTGCGGTCTGGAGTCGCGCGCGCTAACGTCGCAGCGATCTTGAGTCGCGCGCGCTAACGTCGCAGCGCTCTCGAGTCGCGCCTTTAACGTCGCGGCGCTCTAATGTCGCGCGCGCTAACGGCGTGGCGCTCTACTGTCGGCGCTCTAATGTCGGCGCCCAAGTGTCGTGCGCTCTAGTGTTGTACAGCCTCATTCATCAGAGCGATAACTACGCCAGGTTGGTTAGAGAAGAGATTGAACAGCATTGCAAGTCAAGTTGATGATCGTCTAGGGTAGTTGATACTTTAATTATGTTGAATTTGATGTCATTGTCCTGAATTTCATCTAGGTCGTCTTGTTCGCGATGCGCTTATGGCCATTCGGGTGACGCTTCCTTGAGCCAAGAAAAACATTCCGCCACAGGTTGTTTGACTCAAAGTTTGTCGTGGAAAGTCCTCTTCCTAGGCAGTCAGCCGGATTTTCGCTAGTCGGGCAGAATCTCCGGCAGTAGTTGTTACTTTAAGTATGCTGGATTCGATGTCATTCTCTTGCATTGTATCTAGGTCGCCTTTTTCGGGATGTGCGTGTGGCCATTCGGGTGACAGTTTCATGAGCCAAGAAGGACCAGTCCACCGCTGGTTGTCTTACTCAAAGTTTGAAGTGGAAAGTACTATTTTTAGGCAGTTTCTGGGATTTTATTTACCCGTGCTGAATGTCAAGAGTGCTGCATGCGTGCACTTTTGGACCTCCCTCACTCTATTGGTAACAAATATCTCCCACCGGTGACTTTGACCATTTATCCACATCCACGTCTGCACAAAAATATACTTCGTGGTTTGAAAAGACAACGTCTTTTCTACATAGTGCAGAAACAAATAAAGTTGCCATTAGCTCTATGGCAAGGGAGAGTCTGAATTTTAAGACGTGATACTCGCGTCTCTCTAAGTAGTAGGTGCATTTCTACTTTGTTCTCGGAGTCCGCTATTCTTAAGTAGATAACTGCGGATTAACCTTCGTACTGGCGTCAGTGAATACATATGTATCATTGAAAACAGCGTAGCTTCTCAAAGTTCTTCAAACAAAAATCGAGATATGAATATGCCTTGTAGCCGTGGAATCTCATTTCCCCACGTGTTCCACTCTTTTTGCTTGTCCTCATGAAGACATATTGACCCAGCCTATCTTTAATTCCCAAAGTTTCTGGAACATAATCGTGACCCGTATCGTGAAAGGCAATAGCATTACCACGATGCCATAGATTATATTTCATGAACTTTGACGTTGAGGTCAACGACGGCTTCATACTATTCTCCTCTGTGGCCCTATGTTGCTCTTTTTGGACTCCCACGGCGACCAGGGAGAAGGAAGTGACTTGAACAACGCAGCAAGCGCAAATTCGATGTTACTTGGTTATAGTCGCTGATGACGAATCATCCGCAGATGAAAACAAATAAACAGTGAGCTTTGTTTTCTTCTGCGGAAATTTTCATCAGCGACTCTCACTAATCAAAATCCAATCTGTGTTTGCTGCGCTGTTGACGTCACTTCCTTTTCCCTAGTCGGCGTGGGAGTCTAAAAAGTGCAACAAAGGGCCCCTGCATTCTCATTCATTCCAAGTACCTTGGTGTCTATCGCCATATCAGTTGGTTAGTTGACTCCTTTCAGGAACAACCTTCGCAGTGCCTAGCTGTTGGATGCCCATTTTTGTAGATTCATGGCAGCTTGTTGCATTATGTCTTGTGTTATTTTTAAACGACTTGACTGCTGCTGCTTCTACTCTGGGCACCAGTCGAGAGATCGTCCTCATAGAAGAAGTGCGCTAGAACCTGAACTGTCTTCGGGTGGTTTTGAAATATTCGGAACTTATTCTGTACGATAGCTGTCAGCAAGAACGGACTGGATGTCGTCCCTAACGGAAAGCGAGTCATCCTTCACTCCTGCATTGGTAGTAAAAAACACGGTTGCTGTGGGCCTCTTGCAAACCGCAATAAGCGTAGCTCATCTCGATCATTTTGCTTTACTGGTTTGTTTTAATGACTTCTGAACATCTACTGTCATCGATATATTTTGACTCGGGACCTCAGGCGAACCTGTTAGGGGTAGTCAGATGTTTTTGGACCCAGTTAGAAAATACGTAGAGACTCCATCCTTCCTTGCTGGTGTTGAAGTGTCAGATACATTTTTAAATTTCTTTATGGATGCCTCTTCGCGTACAACAGCATGGTGCGACATGTAGCACTTTCGTCCTGTAATGTTTATTCGTATTTGCAACCAACTCTGCATGTCCATCTTGCAAATATTAACGAATCACTCTGTCATAGGTGTTCAGCAGGGTTTCATTTCTTGGGAGTTTCCAAATCAACCCGTTTTACATTGCGGTCACCTAGTCCTTGTTTTCCTGCAGCTCGGTTCTTTTGTTGAACTTCCAGGGTAGTGAGAGTTTATACCTGCCCTCAGTCCAACAAATCAACTCTTCAAATGTGTGCTAATACCATTTCCTGGAACCTATATTTCTGGTTTGTAATTTGAACATGTTCCAGGTCCCAGACCGCTTACAATTTGTTTGTTTCGTATTCGGTAGCGACTCTTTATATTACGTATACAAATCATGATATGGTTTTGTGTTTTGAATTAATATTTTTTTGCCTGTTGGTACTTAAACAATCAAACCAAGTCGAGTGCTTAGCGCTGTAAGCTGCTGACTCTCACTGCGGATGTCGTCACTCACCATGATTGTCCATACTTGCTCAGCACCGAATAATAGCCTGATTCTGAGTGTCCATTTCGTTTCATCTGAAACGCGAATGTCAACAAAAACATTTTCTTGTCTTAAAGGTCCTTCTATGAAAAAGTGGTCCAAAGGAACCTCCATCCTTTGGCTGCAAATTTTCAAGACTTCTACCGCTTCGAAGGTGTACTCTCCTTGGATGTATTGACTGTTTAATATAACCTCCTCCAGCGTTCGTCCCCGTTCTTTTGCAACTTCGGATCCAAAGATGTTGATGCAAATATTTATGCCGCTGCGAATACGCAGTTGGTACCTTCGGGACTTATCTCGGTTGAAATTCGCTGGCTTTCGGCGTCAATCGTTCCTCTTCTGTAGATTTACCCCCTTTCGCCAGCGATCCCGCCAGGGAAAGATTAAAGTAGGGTATGTGTCGCATTTTTTGTTGTTGGTGGAGCGTAAGTATAGAGTACCTTCGGTTTGAGGTTTTGTTCCGTCTCCTTAGCTCGTTGCCAGCGTGGCTCGTACATAAAGGTGGCATGTTTGCCTTTGCAAGTATTGCAGACGATTCTCATTCGAATATCGCGCTCTGTGCTCCTTCATTGTACATTTAAAACATCTCATATTGTCAGATAGATGCTTTTTTTTTGGTTGTCATCTATCATGCATCTGTGTTGCAGCCTTCCAACGAGTATTTGTTGGATGAGCAGAAAAGGCAGTCCGCTGAGTCTTTGGCCAGACTGTGCAGAACAGCTGCGGTGCTTCTTGATCCTTCTCTTCTGAAATGCTTCTTCCGAGTGTCAGGTCAACTGTCTTGACTTGTCCTGCCTGTTGCTAGTCCACTTTGTTCTCGACATTGCACTTCAATATGAAGAAAGTTGAATATCATCTCCACATCTACTTTGCACCTTAATGAATTTGTAGATCTGCTGAAGGATTTTCGTCGATTATATTCGACGACGACGTCGGTTTGAAGAACCTTGATTAGTATGTCGTTCAGCATCACAGATTAGGACATATCATGAAATCTGATATATTTTAAGTCATGGACATATAGCCGAACGGCGTCGAGAAGCATTCTTCATGCACGAAAGTCGTTTGATGAAGGGACCTTCTGGAGAGTCCAGAGTTTTATAAGATAGTCTTGCTCGATGAGTTCTTGATTCCAAATCGCCTTCGGGGTATAGCCAACACGTCTGTGTAGCTCGAGTTCGACACATAAAGGCCAGCGATGGCTCTAGCTGCGGATCCTGTGACAAAGCACCAGAGGGAGTGAAACTTGTCAGCCTCATACAATAGAGGGTGCTAGTGGATCTTTTTTTTTAATATTTCAGAAGGCTTGTCCTTGAAAAGTGCTGTCGTTAAATTTCTACATCTCCAACTTGGTCAGTCTTGCTCTGGCGTTCTCGAATGTGCTTGGGAGAAGCGTTAGTGTTCTGTTTGCTTCAACCGCGAGGGTTCCTGGATTTTTAGTGACTCAATTTGATGACTAAGCATTGCAATTGCCTGGGTTGAGTTGTCTTGGTAGGCCATTACCACTTCGTACTTTTGCTCTAGGTTTCCATCGCTTGCGAAGGACTCGGACTCTCAATATAGGATTTTGAGCTCGTCGATATTTGCCGTTAATCTCTGAAGAGGCGTTGTGAGCGAACTAAGATCGTGATCTTCAAATGCAAGCGATGCCCTGACCTTGTGCATAAGCCGAGTGGTTTGTGCTTGAGGAGAGGTTTGCCTGGTTCGTACTCGCTCCATTTGGCTCTCTTCAGTAGTTCCTTGAGGTCTCGGTTGGCTTTCTGTAGCATTGAAGTATACTTTCCGGGTTTTGACACAATTAAGTTCCTCTAGAAACTTCACACGACAGGCTCTGATAATAAAAGCCATTGGATATGAACCGCACGTACGAATGGTTGTACAATCAGTCAGCAACAAAACAATATTGTGCTGTGTTCCCGGGCCATCGATAGCTCGGGACACTCCTTTTCTTCGCCGGTCTTATCTTGCAGTCGCGAGAGGCTGTTATGTTTAACACTACCAGTAAATATTTTTTCACGTGCTGATACACGTCACATTATAATAAGTGGCAAATGTATTCTTGGAGATGTAAAATGTGTAGACAGATTCAAACCATTTTGAAGTAAATTGTTATAAAAACAAAGCCATTTTATTCGAATCACTAAATATGAACTGTTTTTTTCATCGATTCTTTTTCTTGGAACAGACTGTATATATATAGTGAAAAGCGTAAAACTTCTTTAAATTATATACAATCAATGCATGTCATCGGACGAAACTGTACAACAGAGATGCAAAAATATATTGAAAGTCGCAGGTTTCATGTGCAAATATCCTCATCTTGTCCCAATTTCGGATATGCTTCTAATATACAATTCCCTTTTTTACTCAAAGTATGATTATTTCTTTTTAGCATAGGAAATAACGACCGCCACGTACATTAAATTACGGCACACTGTACAAAGAATCTGTTCGCAATATATGCAACACTGCGTACGGTACTCACACCGATCCATTATTTGATATATTAAATATTGTACAAATTCCAAATCACTAATCTAATAAGCTTTTGCTTGCATTATAAAGGTAGCTTAGTCAAACAATGTAATCATTATAATTTCCGAACTTACGTTAAGAGATGTTGCTTATGAGACTCGCTGTGAAGACACGTGGATAGTGCCGCACACTACACTCTAAAAAGATGTAGCTTTTACACGACCTTGTCACATATATGACACATTTCAAAACTTCGGTTCGACGTACCGTGCAATAACGTCGAACTAGCGGCACCAACTTCTGATAGAGGCTTGATGACAATGAGATATAACATATTAAACAGATAAAGTACTTATCAGAGTGTCGAACCGGAATCGAACCGAACCGAAAACCGGAACCGAACCGTTATTTTTAGCCGAACCGGAACTGAACCGAACCAAAAACTTCGCCGCCATCTTGGAACGGAACCGGAACTGAACCGGACAAAATAATAACGGTAACCGGTTGAAAACGGTTCACGGTAATTTTTTTCATTACAAATGAGTGTTCGAGAAGTAAAAATTGGCAGCTGTATTTCTATGTAGTGATCAAATTGCCATATTTACTGAGTTGCAATGTATAAACAATTGGGGGTTTTCGTGGCGATTTTGAATTGGCACTACGACTAATCATGTGTCATGTGGTCACGTGACGTCATGGTGTCAAGATATGTTGTCAAATAATGTCACGTCACGTGGCCTTTTGACGTAGTCGTGTGACTCACCGCGTCAAGTTTACTTAAATTGAGTACGTGATTATAGTCCGCTGCAACTCAAGAAGATTGGGCGAGGGAAAGGAAGGCCTGCGAGGACGAAGCAGGCGGAACGATGGAGAGAGAAGGAGGTTTCCCCTTTTTTCTCGAGCATTCCGTCTGCTTCTTCCTTCCCGGCCTTCCTTTCCCTCACCCTGCCTTATTGAGTTTCAACGGACTAAATATGTATTAGCGTTGTTTACACCATGACGTCACATGATATCACGACGTCTCACCGCGCGTCACGTGACATTGTGACGTACTCGATTGCCATGAGCTCGAGTCAAGTGATCGGGTTCTCGACAATTAGCATCGCGAAGCATTCGTGTTGGCACGTGTCCAATCAAAGATGAGAATAGCCGAACGTTCCTTTGGTAATATGCAAAGGCTGTCTTCTTTCGCAGCTATTCGAGAGTGCTCTGTGATATGTACTGACTGAAATGTTCACTCGGCCTCCCTTTTCACGTTACTCGGGGCAGGTGCTAGGCTGGTTTGGCACATCGCAAACTTCCGAGTGGAATGTGGTGTCGCGCCGTAAGAGTGGCCCTTGGCTGTCTCTTGTAGGTGCAGGTGGCTCTGCTTCTTTCTGGCTAGAAGCATCTAAACGCAAAACAACAAAAAAATGTTTCTCAAACTGTCTCTTTCTTTGGTATTCAGAAATGTGGTATGCTAAACTTATAATCATCAGGACGTTGCAGTCTTACACCAAAAAACAACTACTGTTGGACCTGCCGTTTTGTCATCACACAGCTCAAGGTCAGATGAACCTTGACTAGCCATAGCGTCGAGGATACGTTCCCCAGTCTATTCAAGCATTTCTGAATTAGTAGACAACAAAAATAATTTTCGACTTGTTTAGTGAAGGATGAAAAAACACCTGCAAACAAAGAATAGACAGACTTCAAAAAGGAGGGGAGCTTTAAAAACATATAACAAATTGTAAAAAAAAGAATGACGATATCTTAGGTTAGTTGACGCAAACTGCCACCCGCTACGAAGGGTAGAGCCATTACAATTCGTTTATTCATCCATCTATCTATCCGCTCCGTCAAGCGGCACTCGATTGGCATCGATACGCACGTTACGTTGCATTGAGACCGGGTGTACATTCTACTGCACACTGGCCGAAAGTAGCTTTAATTAAGAATTCAATAGAAACCAAGCCGGCATCTAGCGCTCATTTAATCCTTGCAGTCATTGGGAACTACTTTTAAGTCATGTTTGTCATCAAGTTTTTCATTTGAGGCTAAAATGAAGCACTTACTTAGACGCCGTGAATAGAACGACGAACACTGCAAAGTCGACATATTGAAAACTTTCTGGCGGCGCCTTGTGGACATGTCACTTAATAAACTGCTTTCCAGGTGGCAGCAAAGGTTGCACACTGTGATTGCAACTCAGTTTCTGTTTGTAAAAAAATCGTACCTATTAAATAAAGTCAGAACGACTGTTCATTTTAATGTATCCTGGGTCTGACGAGGATATGACCGGGGTAAATTAAAACGCTACTAATTCAAACAATGATATTCTTTATTAGCAACAGTAGTAATACTTTGGGTGGCTCCCAAGCAAGAGATAAATGGAGGGGCCCGTAAGGAAGAAAACGATAAAACGATGATATTTATGTGGTCCTGTCAACACTTTTAATCAACATTAGGCACGCGCGCCTCAACACCGACGACACGCACAGCAGGCCGGCGCGGGCCACATGCCTTACGCGAGCACTACGTTGACGCCTAGCTGAGGAATGTGTTCTATCTACCCACTACAACACGCTCACAGCGCCATACCGAAACCCAAACCGCGCCATCCCTCTGGACGCGGCGCAAAACGCCAGTGGGCGCTGACCGAGAGTTTTGAGATACACTGTTGCTAGCGTGAGAAAGGACGCTACGACTGGTCAAAGAAAAAACATATAATTCTTCAGGCGTGTCGCCCTTCCGAACACATTGAAGGCGTTTGTTCGAACATTCGTTTCGAAGCATTTGACAGCACAATTCAGTTTATAGCGACTGGCACAAATTTAGAGCGTTCCCAAAGGACTCTACGATGGCAACGTTAGGAGGAATAAACTTTATTGCAACTTGAGCAGACGAAAGCTTGTGGGTCGTCCCAGGTGGGTGGCTGCCTCAGTCCAGGATGCCATGGTCCCGCGCTGCCAGTCTGGCCCTGTTCAAAAGTCGGGATTGGTCCTAAGGCTTTGAGCTGGCCACCTGGTTCTCCCACTGCTCTGCGGTTGGTCAGAAAATGGGGGTTTTGAAAGTGTTGTTCTTGCACTCCCATACCATATGGTAGAGAGTTTGAGGCACTTGATAGTTTTAACAGTCGTAGTCATATTGAGTTGGGTAGATTGCGTGAAATAATGTGCGGTGAGGGAATGTATTTGTTTGTAGCTAAGTGTCATGGCGTCCTCTCTGGATATTGTGGGCTGTGGGGAAGAGTAGGTTCTCCTTCCTGGTCTGTAATACGCTAGAATATCGATGTATCTTTTTGGAACGCCCTCGTTTTTATCCGCTGGAGAGCGGTCGCAGAGCGAGGTAGCCTGGAGAGAGTGTTCTCGGGCAGCGGCATGCGCCGCCAGATTACCCGCCTGGGTTTTGTGCCCTGGGGGATCTCTGATTTTTCCTAACGTTTCGAGAGCCAAACGTGATATTCGGCCAAGATGAAAATTTCCGCAGGCGGCTTGTGAGGTTGTTATGACCATGATGAGCTCGTAGCCTGTCGTCGCCGCAAGAGCGATCGCCATCTCCTCTGCCATGTCCGTGTCCGGGGTCCTCGCGGAGGCCTCCGCAATTTATTCTCCCTTGTTGTTTGCAACACTTATCGCGTGCGCTTTCTTCCTTTTGTAGCTCGCTGCGTCTATGTACCGCAAGCGGTCATCGTCTCTCTCGTAGTTTTTTTTCAGCGCTCTCACTCTTGCCATTCGTTGCTCTTTGCTGTGTTCTGGATGCATGTTGCGATAAAAGGATGCAACTGGGATCTTGTCTCTAAGATGTAATAAATATATTTTGATTACTTCTTGACTCGTCGTCGATTGCTTAGCCCAGTCTTCTTAAAATGTCCCTGCCCGTCCTGGTGAGAATTAGTCTTACAACCTCACTCATCCTGTGTGCCTCTGCTAGCTCTTCCCATGTGTTATCAGAGTAGTTTCTCTATGGAGGTTGTCTGGAGAAAAACCCAAGGCCCGTTTGTACGTCTTGCGAATGAGTGTGTTAATCTCCTCGCGCTCGCGGTTTTTGAGTCTCAGACACGGGGTCCTGTACGTTATTCTGCTGATGACGAGTGCTTGAATGATTCTTAAACTGTCTTGTTCCTTGAGGCCATAGTTTCTGTTTGTTACCCGTTTTACTGGGTGCGTAACTTGTGTGACTGTATCTTGGAGTTTCTGCACTGTGGTGAGCCATGAACCATCCCTCTGAAATACTAGTAGCAGGACAGAAAGCACGTCGACATGTGGTATTTTTTCTTCATGTAGAGTTAGTACGGGATCTGGCGTTTCTGGTGGAGGACCTCCTCTCGCCCTCTATTTTTTGCATCAAAAGTTTCGATTTATCCGGCGCGCAGAAGATACCACAATCACTCACATATCTCTCGGTCCTGTTCACCGCTTCTCGCAGAGCATCTTGCTGCATTCCTGCCGATTCGGCCGTCATCCAAATGGTAAGGTCGTCCGCGTAGATTGGATGGCCGAGACATTTATTTTCTTTTAGAAGGCGCGGTTGACCTTTCATTCCAATATTGAAGAGCAGCAGTGAGATCACCGATCCCTGAGGGGTTCTCTTTTGTGGTTCCTTGATCTGCTCAGTCCTTAAGTTTTCCTAACCGATGGTCGCTGCCTGGTCTGTGAAAAAGTCACGAATATAATGATAGTTCTTTTGGCCGCGGTTTTTCCTCTGTAAGCTGTCGAGCACCGCCCTGTGGGAGATGTTGTCGAACGCCCCTTTGACGTCCAGTTCCAGAATTGCGCTTTTTTGCTGCGTGCTGAGTTGGCCAATTGCAGCCTTTTTGAGATGAAGAAGGATGTCCTGGGTCGATAGAAGATGTCTTTATCCAAACATCGTGTTAGGGAGGAGTTCGTCCTCCTTGAGATATGGAGATAGTCTGTTGTGTACGTTGTGCTGGGATGGCTTGTCCACGCACGATGTGGAAATATTTGTCGCAGGTTCTGCACGGTGATCAGTTTTCTCGGTTTTGGGATCATTGTCACATTCGCGCTTTTCCAGCATGCCGGTATCTTCCCGGTCTGCCAGCTCTCGTTTATGTGCTTAAGGAGAGACTCCACGGCCATGTCGTCCAGGTTACGGAGCGTCTTGTTTTTGACACTGTCCCTTTCTGGGGTCGTGTTTCTCGTCAAGTTCCCGAGCGCCGCCGCTAGCTCTGCCCTGTTGAAGGGTTGGTCCAAATCTGCGTTGGATTTGCCCACGTACTTTGGGTGAGTGATCGTCCCCATCTGTTGTTGCTGTTGGTTGCCAAAGCATTTTTCAGTGATGGCTTCAAGCACATCTTCCTCCGAATCCTTACGGTTGTTGATGAGGCGTTGAATATGTTAGCCCGTGACGTTCTTTTACTCCGTCTTTGCGAGCAGCGTCTTTGCGAGCAGCAGTATTGCTCATGTTCTGCGATTACTCAGGGTACCCTGTAGCCGGTCGCATACCTGATTCTATTTTTGTATTCCGAGTCTCTCTGCACGCTCCTCAGCTTGCGGGACAAAAGGGCAATGCGTATTTTGAGCTTGCGGTGTCTCTTTTGTTTCTTCAATCTTTGTAGGAGGCCCTGACGGGCCTCCCAGATGGGGAGTAAGTGCGGGTCATCTTTGTGGTTATCCGAAGAGACTTGTCTTAGTGTGCTTAGTTTGATCTTCCATCACTTGCCTGGTCTATTGTTCTATATCGTTCATGTCCGCTGGTTGTTCCTCCTTTTGGAACGCGGTCCAGTCTGTGATTTTCGCTTGTCCCATTACCAAGGGGGTCTTGTTGGGTCGGAGTTTGGTTTGAATTATATATTGATCGCGTCCCAGGGTTTCTTCCAGCCTCATCCATTCGATTTGCCGATGCCCTTCGAGATGGCTAAGATGGGGCTGGTGTCCCTGGAGATGCTGTTTCCAATCCTGGCTGGACACTTAGGGTCTTTCCAGAGCGTCAGTAGGTGGTGCTGAGCCACGTTGTACACATCCGTGCCCGTCTTGTTTTTTTCGTGGTATCCCCACGCTACGTGCGGTGCGTTGAAGTCCCCACCTACAAGTAACTTCTGCTCTTTGGTAAATGTCTTCACCTCCCTTAGAAATTTGTCCAAGTTTCTTAGGTTGTCCGAGGGCGGTCTATATATATTCAGGATAAAAAGACTCTGTACTGTCTTCTTTTGCGGTATAATCTCTATCAAAGTGTGCTCAATCCTGTGGTTGATTTGCTGTGGTTAGGTCATATGCTGTTTCTTGGTAAGGATGGCTGTCCGGGATCTTCCTTCGGCTATGTGAGTCCCGTAGCCCCGTATCTTGATGAAGTCTGTTTCTGTTTCTTGTAGCGCAAGAAACAGAAACAGGAATTGCCGACCGGTTCATCGATCGGCAATTCCACTGCAAGATATTGAAAATTTTGGTCGCGTCTTTCTTTTCTGTCTCTTTACTCCCCGTTGTTGGTTCTGATGGTTTCTTTTGTCAGCCCATCCCCTCCTGGCGACGTTTTCGGCCTTTTTCGGGCTTGTTTAATTTCCTTTTCAAGGACGGTAATACGTTGGTTGAGCTCATCACTCATTTTGCACATCTGGGCATTGAAGGTCTCCTCCATTTGATCAATCTTGGCGTTGAGGGTCGTACTGATTTGGATGATGGTTGGATTGATGTTTTCAAACACCTTATTTACAGTTTCCATCATGTGGTTTATTTTATGTTCTGATCAATCTTCTGATCGATCCTCTGATTTAATTCGTTAATGTGATATTCCATCTTTTGTTCGAGGTCCTCCGGCAAAGCTGAAGCGCGTTGTTTGCGGGACTTGCTGCTGCTGTTTCTGGATGTGCTCTATAAACTGCAGTTGTTACTGCTCTAGGGCTTGTTCCCTAGCCTTTACGTAATTTTCGTTGTTTTCTAAGCGCCAGACTAACTCCGCGTTCTGTTTCTTAAGTGCGTCCATGGTATGCTTGAAATGTGCGTTACTTGAATACTGCTGTTTGATCGGAAGTGGGGGAAAGGAGTCTTGAGCATTGGGAGAGTGGGACCCTAGCTGGGGCCAGCTCACCACCCTGGCCTGCGGCAATGGTGTCCGTTGCTGTGCTTGGAGGGGCGGCCGTTTGCAACTACCGTCCAAGGGGCTTGTTTACTTTGCGATTTGCTTCTTTCCCTCACGTGTAATGGTGAGGGACTTGATTAGTGTCGTTCCTGGCATTCCTTGCTTGCCGTTTTGTGGGGTTGGTAGCACAACTTGCACTTATGCTGTCGCTCGTGATTGTCTTGTTGATTTTCCGCTCCGCATCGGTAGCACCTGCTTGTGTCAGGGTTGGGGCAGACGTCCTGTCTGTGACCGACTTTCCCGCAGGCCCTGCCGTACTGCACGGATCTGCGGTGGTGCCGGCATCGGCTGAACACGCTACCCGCTTTCACGTAGAATTGCACGTGTGGTCCATCGAACGCGAGTGGCGCCGTGCTGCATTTTTCCAGCATTCTTGCGTTTAGAATGTTGTAGACATTGACTGAGATGGTTTCTTTCAGTTAGTCTTCCGATGGGGGTTCCTGCTTCTATTTCGTGCACCGCTCCTCGTACGGTGACCGGGAGCGGTTTTAGGTAAGGCATGAGTTCGTACAAGGCCACGCCTAGTTGTTTCCGGGTGATCATTCTCAGCTTTATGGCGTACTCCTCGTCCGCGCTACTTGCGATGATCAAGTTCTGAGGTCATTGCATATGGATCGTCACATTCGACTAGAAGTCTTTGAATGAAAAACCGCCTGCCGTTCCGATGCTTTGCGTGAGAGCTTTTATTAGACCACGTAGAAAGCTGGAGGCCCGTTCTTGAGTCTCTACACTACCTTGCATTCGTCCTCTGGTAGTGGTGGCCAGATGCGTTTCCTTAGTGGCGTGTTGTTGCCTCCACGGGTTCTTCCGTCCCAGCGTCACTGTTGCTGCTGTTGGTTTTTGTTCGGTTATATCTTAAGATTGGTTGGCCCATTCGTCTCTTCTTTTTAATTTTGGGCGGTTGTTGGCATGCTGACTGCTTTTATGCGGTTCTCATCCCCTGTTTTGTGGCTTTTTCTTTCCTTGAGAACTTTGCACCACGGGCCAGGAAGGCTCAGCGTCCTGCCGCTGTTTTCATCGAACTCTATGTGCGTGCCGCTCGTTCCTTCACTCGAGCTGTTCTTTATATCTATCTTGTGATTCATTCCTTGCTTTGTTACTTGCACATGTGTAATGCTTGCGGTGCTCGAAGGCCCGCGCACAAAGCGGGCTTCGGCGTGGGGTCTCTCTAAAGTCTTTCCCTCGGCGGATGCCTTGTTTTTGAGCACAGCCAAGATTGTGACCGCCTGTATTCCTGGTGATGCTTAGTTCTGGGCATACGACGTAGCTCTTTCCAAGGAGGGGATACGGTCGAAACAATTCACTCACCTGCACAGCTGTGGTACCCTTCGGTGCCACTTCTCTTGGTGAAATGACGGACGCTAAAAATTACAAGGATATCTTGGCACTTCCGCGCATTTCTGATTCGCTTGGTTTCCTGGTGGCTTTTCTTTTTCTTTTTTTAGCAACGCGAAATTTCGAACCATCCTGATCAGCGTCTCTTTAGCGCTCCAGTATCGCAGAACATTCACAGGTATTCTCAAAATAGCGGCTCACATTTACGCAAGGTTTTAACACACAGCATCCACAAGTGATTGCGATCGTTTGCCTAAAGGTAGCCAACATTCCTCAGACCTGTGACGCGACGCCGCCTCCGGAGAGCGACACGAAATCGCGTGCACCGCTTGAGTGATATCATCCGAATTACGGTGGCAACGTGAGCTACGGTGTTCGGAAAATCATCCAGATAATGTGGATCCTCTTCTGGCATGCATTATGAATATGAAATCGGCAAAACGTAACTAAATTGTGATTTGAGCCGCGCACGTTGAAAGTAGAAACAGGCCTTTGTCTGCGCGAATGGACCAAAACCCAGAAGGTGCCTGTGGCTTTGAATCAGGTCTAAGAAATATATATGGATTTGGACTGGGAAACTATACCATTCAAGCACTTAGTTTTGGTTTCGACCCACCTCTATTACAGTTTATATTTCAGTTGCTTGTATCACTACCGTGGTTATTACTGAAGTGACCGTGTTCTGTACACAGTTTGAAGGCAATGTTTCGGCCGAGCAGACATAATGTCCAAGCTTCTTCTACTGGTATACGTTTCATGATAACCTTTGTTTGCTGATCTAACTCTACAACTTACTTCCATCTCGTCCTTCAGACACTGTGTTCGACACCTTAATTTAACTTGCTTTTTTTACTTGTGAAGACGTGCGATTGATTGATCAATCACTGGATATTTTCGGCAATCAGTTTAGCTGAACACGGGAAAATAAGAATACGAAGGAAAGGACTGGGGAATCACACCGCTCACCAACAACTGACTTTTACTTTTTTAAGATCCCAGCCTAGGCCCTTTCTTCTTCGTTCTACTACAGTGTGCTAGAATACTTGGGGTATGTGTCGGAACCGGAGCGTCAAAGCAACGGGAGCTCGTGAGTGCTCGATTATTGACAATTTATTGCGGCACTGTAGTCTGGTTACCTGGAAGGAAACCTGCAGCCCGACACGTTTGGCGCACAATGCGTTTAAAGTCGACGACGCTTTTGCTTTTTTTCACTTTGAGCAGTGCGCGCGTCGGTAAGCCGACCAGAATTTTATAGATTCCGTGGGTTCGATCGAGAATATGTTTTGAATTTGTGTGTTCCGATTTTGCGGACGGTGAACGCGTGAGGTTAGCTTCGAAATGCCGTCTGCGAAACGGCGACAGAACTCTTGCTGAGCACCTGGTTGCCAAACGGGCTACATTCGAGTGAAAGGCGTGATAACGTCGTCCCTTTTCCGCGTTACAAAGGACAGTGCCACAATTGATCTTTGAAAACATCAACATAACGAAAAATGGCTTTTACGCTCGCGTCTTTCGGTTATGTTGATGAATATTTGGTGCTATGCGACCGTGAGGTGGAAGATCCGGGGAACGGATGTACAGAAATAGATTTGACCTGTTTCCAGAAGAGTTGCCCGGAATTGGTGTTTACTTACGAACTTCCACTGGAGAAGTCAATCAAGTTTCTGGACCTCCTTTTGGAGTTCAAAGCAACTCACGTCTGATGAGCTACGAACCCCGATCGTGCAAGGGGTTTCTTTCCTACGAGTCAGGCCATTCGAAAACCATCAAATGAAGTGTTGCGATTACTGCTATTTTCTATGTGCTAAGCAAGTCCTGCCATCATCAAGTCAAAACAAGCATTAAAAACAGATCACCCGACTACGCGATTCCGGTTACCCGGGTGCACTTTTAGGAAGCGTATGTGAGAGTTTCTCTGAGAAACTGAAGCAAAGAGCAGCAAGCGGCGAGGAAACAGTGCATCCACCAACGGGATGCCAAATCACGGTTGTGCCCTACATCCATGGGGTGACCCACACACTTAAAAAAGATTGCAGGCAGGCAAAATATTCAGGTAGTTTGTTCGGCACCGAACAAAGTATACACCATGTGCCTGAGGGTCAACAAAGGAGTCAACAGCCGATATGTGACACACCCCATAGAACACGCTATGCCCAATGCCGAAACGAGGGTCGCCTATCATATTTCCCTCTCTTGAGGGAAGAAATACATCGGCCAAACTGCCCGATGTATAAACAATAGAGCAAGGGAGCACGCTGCGTCGGTGAAAATTACATCAGCGGGACACATGCCAGCTCGATGCCCGAGCTCTGGATATGATGCAGAGCTCACCAGCTTAACCATCCTTCATAGAAGCAAGAAATCCTTCGGGCGTGATGTGCTGGAGGCCTTGGCCATTGAAGAAAAAGAAAATATTGCGTGAGCAGTCCGTCAATTGCGGATTCACGAAGAAGAACGCCAATGTTTGCGGTTTTCCACACCCCGTTGAGTGGTAGGCTAAAATGTTGTTATAAACGAGTTTAGTTTGCTGTAGGACGAAAAAGAAAGGGCCTAGGCTGGTATGAGGAAACGTAAAGTCAGTTGTTAGTCAGTGGTGTGATTGTTCAGTCCTTGTCTTTCCGTGTTCAGCTGAATTGATTGCCAAGAGTATGTACCAACTAGCTGAACTAAAACCCGTAACTGGATATATGTTTCAGTATTTTATTTTTTAATAAAAAAATAATTGTATTTTTTGTTGTCCGGTTTCGTCTGATTTACTGTCCGTGTTGAGCGGCTCAGTAAAGCTGGTTGTTTTGAGATTTCCAAGATCACGTATAGCTGACAATACACAAGTGACGTAGGTAGAGGTTGAGCCGGGGGCAGCTTTCAGAGGTTAAACCACGTCTCGCCTCCCCCCCCTCCCCAGCCCCATGGAAAATGTGCCTGGCTGCGTCGCTAATTGGGAAAAGAAAGGAGGCTCTACGCTTTTTGCCTCTTAAACATCAGCACAAATCGAAGGAAGAGTGCATTTTATGTTGTGTGTGGGATTTGCTGAACCTGACTGTGAGTTCTAAAATGAAGCGCGTTAGTTATAGTCGTTGACACGTAGTCGAAGCACATCTCATCGCTTTCACTTCTGTAGAGCGAACGCTATAGAAGAGGCGACCCGCTCCCCAGGGTTTACTTTTAACCTGTCACCGATTATGCAGTTTTTCTTCGTAGACCTTTAAAATTGCTACAGCGCACAATGCCTACACTGGTGTACTTAAGTTGCATAAGTTGCTCGTCGTGAGGAAACCGAAGAGCTGTTTCTTTCTGAAGCCATAGCTACAGACTGTTTTAAGCGCACTCGATCAACACATTTAGGTAACGAGAAAACGAACACAAGGCCTCGTGTTGCCTCTCGGTTGCACGCGCTCACTCCAATATTTCGAAGCAACGTGCTGAGGCGACGGCTGCAAGCTCGACGAGCTACAGACGTAGTGACAGCAGTCAAAAGTTAGCCTGGTGCGTCCTTGTGTGTCAAAACGCGTCAAAATCGTCACGTCAAGTAGAAGCCGAATAATCACTAAACTAAGGCCCTGTGAGGGCTTTGCGTACAGGCTGGCACTCAAAAGTGGCGAGTGGCGAAAGTAAATGTTACGTTCTAGCTTCGAAGGGACACTGCACGTGTCGCCGTTTTTACCGGACAAACCATTGCGTTAACATAAGAAAAGCCATGGCAACCCTTTTGTTTGCCCGCGAAAAAATGACGGCGCCCGTGTGAACAAAGTCTTCCGATTGGTCGAAAAATTTCGCGTATTTTCCGGCGACGTGATTTTCGCTACATTTTGCATAGACGACATGGATGCCAGGTTCTGCTTACATTTAAACGTCCTTGGTCACCTGTTAATGTCACCATTTTGGGTCCACGGTGGCCATCTTGAAAGATAATTGTGTTTTTTTTATCGACAAGCAATACCCTTCCTCTTGAAGAGTTACGCGCATGTTCAGACCATCGCATCCCAGCGGCAAAAGCTCGCATTATATTTTGTTGTACGGAAGCTCAGATGGGAGATGCGATACACCTCTATCATTCAGTGTAATTTATGTCTTGCCATTCTGCTTGAGCGATGAACTAAGCGAAATGCAGTCTTCTTGGAGAAGAACGTTTGTTCCACAACACAGGAGAAATTGAGATTAAGGACGCCGCTTTGTAACTGCGATACGATACAGATGATGAACCGGTGTCATTCCTTAACAAACTTCGGGACAATGCGTTCTTGCCTTCATCACTTCGATCTATTTTATTCCCATCCTATCGCTGAGAGCATGTATTATAAATGCTAAGAGGCACTGCACTAAACAAAAATGAAAGAAGCATCAACCAATTAAGGATTGAAAGTCTGATGGTTAAGGTCTTAAAGGCAAAAATGCCTATGTGTCTAAATATTGTTAAACATTAAAGAATCCCGGTGATGTTACCACGATTTGGCTGATGAAGTGCCTTCACTGGGATTACCAAAACAGAGCCAGGTATAGGCTTTATATATACGAAGAATAAAATGTTTTTCATATTTTCAGCAATATTGTTTAGAAGTTGTCAAAATTGGCATATGTAGCCGTCATGTTGCCGGGATGCCGCAATATATTGTTTGGAAACGGGCAGAAACGGCAAATGTTGCCGTCATGTAGCCGTCAAGCAGCCGGGATGCAGCAATATGTTTTGGAAGCTGACAGAAACAGCAAGGGTTGCCGTCATGTAGCCGGGATGCCGCAACATTGGTTGGACCCTGGCAGAAAAGGCAAATGTTGCCGTCATGTAGCCAGTTCAGTGCCAGCACCATGAAATGCTAGGTATAGACTGGTCAAACTGGTACCCTATGGGGCCACCTTTAAGCATGCTTAGACCAATGTTGGCACAATGTCTCGTTCTGCCTGGGATAAGTAAATAAGTGAATAAAAGAGCTGGCAAGTTCCAAGGTGTGTTTCAAAAGTTCTATTTTTGTTTTGCATTCGAAATTGAATTATGCGCGGACATCGCACAAAGTACGGACTTTGCAATATGTGCCGATAATCTAGAGAAAGCATTTTTAGCCTTATTTTCTTATGCACACTATACAGGGAGTTCCGATTACAGTCCGGATAAATAGGGTATGATTAGTTTCTCATCATTGGCTTATCTGATTTAAAGTAAAATAATGATGCCTACTTTTTTACAGGGATGCAGCTACGGCTAACAAAGATATAAGTTCCCCCAAGGGTTCGCCAATGATACGGGCATTATGGGATGCTGGAATTCACCATTATGGGGTACAGAGGGTCGAGATGTCTATAGATTTTTTGGGGGAGTTTCTAGTATTATGCAGGTTTTTGATCTCATGAAGGTAAGTTTTTTACTTTGTTAAACAAATATTTAAGCGAACAATGAAGGATGTCATGATTTTTTTTTGATTCTGCAATGTCATTGGCGCCTTTTCTGTATATTGTATTTGAACTTCGAAAATCTAAAAATAATTACAACGTCCAGTACGTGTAAACTTTGAACTATTTTTAGTGTTACAAAAATATTTCTAGACTTTTTTCAAAATTAAAGGCCCTCAGTTTGGAGAAGTGTATGTTAAATTTGATGATGACCCTACGCAAGTTCGGCTTATAAAAAAAGATGAGTAATTCATCCAAATATAAATGTAACGATATGATACAGAAATGCACATCTGATATTATTTTCTTTGAAGTGACTAGGGCATAGAAGTTCCGGTATTTGGTTGCAACTGTAATCGGCGGATGTTCTTCGGTTTTTGTAGTTCTTATTTTTAAATATCGGTGTATTTCGATACTTTGTTTGGGGCGGTCACTAAAAAGTGACCATCTTTAAAAAAACAACGAAACTTCGGAAGGTAATTCTAGTATAAGAGGATTCCGACAACTACAAAACTAACTGTAACAAACATTTCTAGAAAACTATGTTTAAAGGTTTAATGAGAAATTTGTTTTGAATTTCTGCAGCAACTATTTCTTTACCTGTATCGTTCTGCATTTCTGCAGTTTTGCACCAACCGTTATTTTTGTGTTTTGCAGCCATTTCCTACTTCGAATTTTTCAGACCACCGATTGTCAGCCTAGTTTTCCGGTTATAATGAAACAGTCAACGTCTCTCTGTAAATTTTGGCATAATACAATAGGCTTAGTATTAAGTAATAAACAAGATTGACTGAAGTCTGTTTCGTAGGAATCAAGTTATCTTAAAAGACACTATGCACCAATAATTTCCTTAACATGAAGGGATCCTACGTTTCGCAATAAACTCGAATCAAATCGAATCAAATCAGACTTCATTTTCCATAAAATAGGAGGAGTTGCCAGAAAAAAAGTGTTAAAAACAACTTGACTGGGAGTGGGACCCTTCGCATTGGCAGCAGCTTTAACACTCAGAAGCACATGTCAGAAAAAGCAATCAAAACAAAATTGTGTATTTAAAATCCAACTGCACAAACTACACAGTACAAACAGATGCATTTTTATTTATCATGTGTAATCATGTTTATTTTGTTTCTTATACACTTGTTTAATAGGTGTACTACATAAGATGTTCCCTAAAATGTTAGAATTTGTGCGAGATTGAGGAACATGTGTCTCTGTACGACGTGTGTTAACATTACTTTCGTTTATTTGAAGTCTTGATAGAATGTACAAAAAGTCTACAAATTTCTCAGATGAACAGCCAATTTCCATAATTAAACGATATTCATAGATGCTTATCACAAGAAGTATTTTCGAACTTTGCAAACCGAGGTTATGCGTGCTTCGTATGCGAAACATTCGCAACATATCGTAATAGTTGTTTTTAAAGTTTTAATACATTTTGAAGTTGAAATGAAGCATAGTAAATTTGTAGCTTAATGTTGGGAAGTGAAACACTCCGAGAGCGAGATAAATTACTCATAGTACGATAAACTTTTGGAACTGAATATTTGATATGAGATTCCAACGTCAAGTACTCTAAAAAATAAAAAAACAGACCTAGAGTTTTATGTTTCTTGACTAGTTCAGTTATCGAACTGCCGAGTAGGATTTCATAATTTAGCGAGGTTTTTATTGTGGCACAGAAAAAATAACCTTGGAGTCTGTTGCGTTTACGCTGAGCCAAGTTACCTCATACCACAAAAAACACTCTAATATAAGTGTTCTTTTTCCGTATTTCGATGTTAGAATCATCAGCTAGAGAGAGACAAACTTGTTTCCTCTGCATAAATAGTAAACTGCGCTTGTTCATCAATGTTCACAATATTATTGATGTAGACATTAAATAAAAAAGGCCCTAATACACCTGCTTGCTGTGGATCTTACTGTATGTTTCAAAATAAAGATATATGATTTAAAAAAGCACAATATTTTTTGTGTCGCAAATATGATATCAGTAAAAAATGGCTCGCAACAGGCTATATAAGAACTTACTTTCGCGCCAAAATTGCCGTGATTTGAGACATCAAACGCTTTTCTAAAATCGATGAATACACTTAATGTAGCACGACTATTTTTATGTACTGTAATATAATTTCCTTTTGATTGAACAACGAAGCTTCGGTTGATTTGCCTTTTACAAGAACGACCTGATTGTCCGGTAACACCCAATGTTTTAGAAAATGGTTATGGAGACTTGTAAACAATTGCTTTCGAGTTTTTGGAAGAAAACTCGGGGTAACAATTATGTTTAAGGGTTTTTTACTATATTTCATAACAACAATTTTTTACGACTGAAACTTTAGAAACGTCGCTCTTGCTGGGAATATCCGGGTTGATAATATTAAGTTGTAGACATGCGCTAGATTGGGTGCCATAATATCCATTACAAATTAAGAGTGCTTTATTTCTTGCTTCTTTATATCACTACTGTTACTGTTTGTGAGCCTTAAGAAGGTGTCAACAACTTCTTTCTCGTCGGTAGAGTTCCAAAAAAAGGGGAATCGGTGTGTGTGACATAAGGATTGGCACAGTGATCCGGGGCAGTAGTCTGTATTTGTTAAATGGATTTTAAAAGATTACAAAAGGCACACTTGGACCAACGTTAATACTCCTATACAACAGGATTCTTCATTGCGATTAGGATATTAATTTATAACTTCTCAAACAAAACACAGGGTGCTGTTTGGTGGCGTCATGAAATTTTTGTTCATAGTATGACGATCTTTCTTTCTTAGTCCGAGCGTTATTTTATTTCAAAGTTTCTGACAAAAACAATAGCTTTCTTGATTTCATGAAATTACAAAACACTCTATATAAGCGATTTTTTTATCTTGAATATCTTATGCGCCTCTCCGGGAAAGCCCGCCCGTGGCTCTCACACAATGGAGCAGAGGTGCGATGCCGCCGAGAGGACGCAGGTTTTGTTATTTTATTAAAATATTGCCTCCTGCTAATTCGAGAACCTTGTTTCTTGTTTGAGGACAGAAATGTTCTACCGGCCAAATGGTCTACGCCGAATATTCTAAAACCCCATGTGAGCACAAAAGATGTTTCAACGCCCGACTTCAACGCCTGCGATGCTCAGTTCTCATCTTCTGTTTCCTTAGTGTTTTGGCACAAGTTCGCCGCAGTAAACATTTAGTTTCTTTCGTTATTTATCACCTCCTCAATAGTCATTTGTGACATTTTGGTGGAGGTACAGCTTAACGCAGCCCATGCAGTGCACCCATCAAAAGCCTCGCAGCAGAAGCCCAGTCGCTGGCTCCAAGAAGATTGTACGTGGAGACCATTGAGGCCCGAAGAAACAGGGGCCGCAGCAAAGGCCAAACCCCGAGTTTTGAGTTCTGTCGGACAAGCGGAAGACGAGGAAATGTACCATGACCACCAAAGCCGTATTCGTGCTATCCGTCGCTCCACGTACTCCGGCATCCTTTTACGGGAGCTTTATGAAGGCGTAAGAGACTGGCTAGTGTAATATGATCGAGTGGTTTCAGCACAATCTTTGGACGGAAGAACAGCGCCTGCGGAAAGTTTACGTCTTGCTCGAAGGAACGAGCCACGCACTGGTTTGAGAATCACGAGACATCATTGTCTTTGTGGACCGCCAGCAAACATGCGCTGAAATGAACCTTCACCAGCCTTAATCAACGGCAGAGACTGAACGACCTTCATCGAAGGTAGACCCACGGTGCCAACAAGAAAATCACCAGTTTCGTTGAGGATGTTCTGCGTCTGATCACTCGTGCCAATCCTCAAGCCACCGATGAGCAGAAGTTACGGATTTTTATTTGAGGTGTTAATTATGATATCTTGAGTGGTCTTTTTTGGAAGTGCCAATTTACAGTTGAAAAATTCGTCATGGAGGCCACGAATATGGAACATGTCCTCCTTAAAGAGCCAGCCACTTCCATCGGTACTCGAGCGTCACCGCTCATTCGGCATTGGACTACGAGATCAGACCTACCATCCCTTGCATCCGCGACATCATCCGTAAAGTCGTCCAGGAAGAGCTGAAGAGGATGCCACCCGCTGCCACACGTCCGGCGTCACTCTCCATTGCCGAAAAGTGACAGAGAAAGTCCACGCGAGTCGTCCAACCAGAAGCTCACCTCATTGTAGACCCACCCGAAAAGCCAACGGTGACATAAACGGCCCCTAGCCCGACGGTCGCCGCCTGCTGCCCCTCTATGCCAGGCGCCACTTTGAAGAAAATCCACATCTCCGCAGTTCCCCCGAAGCCAAGTAATTCGAGTATGCGTGTACCATGAACCAGTTACGCCATGGAACCTTGACGTCTGCCAAGTGGTTGACCGACGAGATGTGCTTCCACACTGGTGAAGTTGGCCACCTATATCGATGATGCCCTTACCGTGAACTTGGTATTGGAGGGTTAGCGGCAGATGCGCCATCTTCGTGGTAGGGTGAACGACGAAGGACATTAAGGATTTCCTGCGCCGGCAACCATCTTCTGGGCATGGTTATCCTCGAAGATCTTTCCAGCCGTCTACTGGCCACGCTGTGTCGCATCTTCGTGGGTCCCATCGTGGAACCCTTTCTCCTCTGCGTCGCCTTGAAATCTAAGTGTGGCAACACTTGGAGGTGGCATTGACGAAGACGACTGAAAAAAAGAACTCCAAGTACGCCGAAGCGCCCTTACTCTTCCGACGCCATGCATTACAACGATGTTTCGGAAAAGATACCAAGCAGTCGTAAAAGTTGCTAGTGGCGGCTACGACTGCACCAGCCATCATGGACTACTCAGTTTTGAGTGGAAGACTCTCTCCCCATCTCCGCAAAGTGACAACGCCGGGGGATAAAACTCAAATACGAACCGCCGAAGGGCAACCTCATCACACCAGGCGGGAGATGCACCACTCGCTTTGAGATCCACGGTGGGACATACCCTATGAAGTTCGCCGTCCGGTTAGTCTCTGTGAGACACTTTTTCTCTTAATGATTTTTTTCAGCGAGTATGCCGCTGTCATCTTCCTCGTGGAAACCAGTTTACGCTGGGAAAGTCTGTTCTGCCGCCGGTGAAGCCTAACGCGACGTGATTGGCGATCCGAGTTGTTGCTGACCATGTGAACCTTACGCCGCGGTGGAGTATTTTCGCCCCATCATAACCGACAAAGCCGTATACGGTAAAGACTTTCTGGAAAGCAGCGTCAACTGTTCCTTGAAAAATGACTTGGCGTCAGACGAGGCATAGCGTATCTTCAAAAGATAGTAAGACTGTTCTCGTGATGAACATTCAAGATGAGTCGCAGTTCCTAAGGAAGGGTACCACTGTTGTCCACGTCGGGGCTTCAAGCGCCAGCCGCGTGCACTTCAATATCCGAAGAAACCTTGTCGTCACAGCGGAAGAGCACGTCGCCGACGCAGCTCGACATTCACTCCAAGTCTCAACCTTAAAAACGCCGGCAACAGGTTGATCTTCTCTATGAATACATTGACTGTTTCGCAACGCCGTCGAAAGTTCACCGAACACCCGCTGCGAAGCATCGCATTATTACCGATTCCGACGTGCACCCTGTTTATCAGTATCTGTACCGTGTCTCTTTGAAACATACTGAAGTCCTCCAAGAATTGTTTTAATAAATGCTTGACGGCGACATCATCCAGCGGTTAAGTCGTCCATCAGCCTCACCAGTCGTGCTCGTAAAGAGAAAGAGCAGAACCATGAGCTTATGTGTTTATTGTCGTCGATGGTCGTCTGGGACACTCCCGATACTTTTTGTCCACGACCGTCGATCGACTCCCTGCAGAACTTCAACCCTCTGTGGGAAAGTTCTTGCGGAAAAGCTGTTTGCCTCGCAAGAAAGACGAGACAGGGTTTCTGATATACCTTTTAGTTATGCGGTTTAAACCATATAAGAAATACGAGAAAAAGGAAAAAAAACTTAATCAAATAAGACAAATATGTATAAAATAGTCACTCCTGGTAGTTTTACAAGACCCACGGGTAAATTAAATCACAGTCATAGTTGACGTACACCCGGGTAGGGCAGCGAAAGGCACTTCACCATATAGTGTTTGGCGTGGTCAGCGATGGCTGGAATGCGCAGTCGGTGGTCGTAGAGCCCGCAGCTTTCTTGTTCATCATGGCAGCCGTCTTCTGCTTTGAGGTGCCAAGAATTCGCCGACTTCGAACCGCCCTCGCGTCTAGGATTCCGCCGAGTCTCCACAGGTTGGATGACGGCTTCCAAGAAGGTTCGCTCGTCTCCACCTTGACCTTCCCGCGCATCTTCGTTCCCGTTCCTCCTTCTCTTGCTGCCCCTACTCCTCTTCTAATTCTTCTTTTCACTGCGTTGCTTGCTTTGTTTCGCTAGTCTATTGTATACAGTTGTGGGCTTCTTTATGGAGGTCGCTCCACTAATAATCGTCGCCAAGATCGGTATGCGCTCCGCCCGTCACCCAGGGATTGACACAACACAACGAGAAGACAGCGCAAGGGTTTACTGTACCTCTCGGTTGCCCGTCGTCGAGAGCCGGCAGTCCAGGCACGCCGATCCCTTGTTGTCGCCCGTCGATGAGAGCTCACAGTGGGAGCCCGTGTCCAGGCCTGCGGATCGCCTTTTCCACGCCAGCGCTGCGTAGGCTGACTGTCCCGGGCTATCAATGCCCGGAGTCTCGCTACGGAACCACCCCGGGATTGTCATAGCACAGGTCATATGGCCAGTGCTCGCCGTTTCCACCGGTCTTGCTCCAGACCTCGCTGGTGGTCCGCTCGAGGTTCGTTATGGGCCAGGCCAGGCAGCCCGGCTCCGATGTTCCTGGTGCCAGCTCCAGCCTCGCTCAGCTCGCACTGTCTCGCGCCAGCTCGTGTCTTCTCCGCCGACCGCCTGTCACGTGCCCTCTGCCTCGTCTTTCACCCTCGGTTCCTACACATTTCACCACACCCTCCATACCGCTAGACTGGGTCTTAAGGCAACGAAATGCTGGATTTTTTAATGCTAAACTCAACTTTGTAGGCAACGTAGTGAGCAGCGAGAGTGTTTGTTTTGGGCCCAGAAGACGCGCCGTAGCCGCAGTTTTCACTGCTCGGCAAGAAGGCCGCAAGAAGATTCCTAGGCCCCCGTGCCCCTACACGTGCTTCTTTGGAGATTTTGCGAAGCTTTTTGTGCCATTGACATGCCCTACAGAAGACGCCACGAAATTTCAGTGGACAGAAGGAGTGCCAGCGGGTGTTTGACGGGATTAAACAAATACTCTATATACCCCCAGCCCCCGCCCCGCCTTTGGCTATTTGGACCGGCATACAACCATAAATTCTCATGGGCTGCAAGTCACGTGTGACTTGGCGCTGTTCTGGTCACAACACAAGTGGGAACAGAGCGGGTAATCACCTGAGCAAGGAGATAACTTCCTAAGAAAAAGTGTAATTACTCTACGACCGAGAAAGAATTCCTCGCCTTCGTCTCGGCCATCACCAAGTTTCGCCCTGCTTATACTAATTTCCGTTCTAAGCGGTTAGAGACAACTACTTGTTCTGGTGACTCGCGAATCTGGAGGACCCTCCGGACGCCTCAACCCGATAAAGTCTACGACTGCAGGAATTTGACATGACCGTGGTGTACATGTCCGCCAGAATGCATAGTGACACCAATTGCTTCAAACTCACACTCAAACACTTTATTGTCTCCATTTGGAGAGGAAGGCAGAAGAAGAAAGCAACTCAGTTGTTGCTAGACGAGTCTCTGCTCCATACAGCAGCAAAAAAGGACAGCATGTACATATCATAATGTTTTTCACAACATACTTATAACACACAAATAAACAACAGTATGAGTGGGAGGGGAGGAAGGGCAGAAATGTGATGGATTTACCCAATCTTACAAATTCCAGGGGCACTCTCTCACAAACATGGAACACACAATTTTCTAGAGTTTCACTCAAAACTTCTGCATTCAATTCAGTCAGGCGATTTAATAAAACGAGGTACTGTATATTTCAACATCTGATTACTATAGTTTCGTCTGGAGTGCGGTAGTAACCACGTGTTTACAAGCCAAGTTTCATTGGTTGTTCCTGGGTATTGGTTGTACTAAAGCACGAATGAAACAAAGCATTATTATTATTAATATTATTACTAAAATACCAACTCTGACTTTTCGCCTCTACTTTGATGAAACATTGAAATGTGTTGGTGTGCGTTATTTCTCCTATGTGCACGTGATGTGAGTCCGTGCGAATATCCGGTCTGCCACACCAAATGCCAGATCTGGTCCCACAAGCCTTTGCTGCTTTGACCAGACCCGACACTCAAGTGGTTATATTTCCAATGTTGATTAAGAATTATTTTTTCATTGTTATTAATATGATTATTATTATTATTACTAGTTTTATTATTATTATTTTTATTATTTTTTATTATTATTATAAGCAACCTCTCTCATACTAAGTATTGAAATTTACATAAATACACTTTCTTTTTTTTAAAGATTTATATTGCAAGAAAAAGTTTATAATAATACCGATTAGGAATCTGTACATTATATCAATAACCTAAATATTCGAGTCGTATATCTATTATTCGCAGTATTACATGAAATGCGCACAGCTTTTTTTGTAGAGTATGTATGAGTTTTATGTTTGTAGCGGTCGTACACCCCCATACTAAGAAGCAATAATTATATTTTGAGTAAAATAGGGAATTATATATAAGAAGCCAAACCGAACTCGAGAAAATGTTGTAATATTTGTGCGATATTACCTGCATTTTCTGATAATTTTTACATGTTTGTTGAAAAGTCTCGTCACATGGCATGCATCAATTAAATATAATTTCAACAACTTTTACGATTTCAACGGTATCTATACATTGTGTTCCAGGGGAAAGAATGGTCGTATAGAAAAACTTTATATTTCGGGATCTAAGTATCCGGTTTTGGTTTTACTGTCATTTACTTTTAAGGAATTTGAATTTGTCCAGCCCTTAACATTTCTAACAAATATTTGCAGTACTTATTTTTGATCAGTTTCACCACCTGAAAATGATATGCTGGTATCATCAGCGTAAATAATGGGACGTATATTGTTATCAATATTTACGATATGTACAGATGTACAGATTAAAAAGGAGTGGTCCCATCATGCTTACTTGCTGTACGCCGGCAGTCTGTTGCCTAAGATCCGATTGTTTTTATTTATCAACGAACGGGTGTCGATAACGACGATTACTTATAATAATGTCTAGAGCAAAGCCACAAGTACCATAGATATGCAGCATTTGAAGTAATGTGTCTTGATGTATCCGTTCAAACCCCTTTGAGGAGTCTGTGAATAACACCGATCGCTATTTTTTTCTTTGTTGCCTAAATTTAATTCCTTTTTGCTTTAACAAGTAAAGGTCGGCAGAGGAACCAGTCCTAAATTCGTGTTGACTCGGCTAAGATAGAAAATACTTCACGGAAACAATACAGCCTCTGATGTATTATATTTTCTAGAACTTTTGGAAATATCGTAGAACAAAAACCGGTCTATACTTTTCAATTTTTGTATAGCTTTATATTTTCACGAATGACGAATAATCAGTAAAACAAAAACTGAAGAAAATACATGTTTAAGGGGCGAAATTGAGCTCAAAATAAAATAGAAGAACGGTAGCTTCGCAGGGATCGATGTCAGCGAAACAGCGGGATCGAGAGCTGGAGCTAGAATGACTCCAGCTCGGCAAGCGAAGGCCCTTATGTAGAACCGTGGGCTTCTGGAACAATCGGTGTAGAAAGTTCGGCGAGTAGCACATTCGGAGTGCGAACAAGCAACAGGATTCTCGAATTTACAAGAACACTAACGTTCAAGAACAAACAAAGAATCAAGTCACTCCCAGGAGTCGAACCATGTCTCTTCACGTGGGAGGCAAGCACGATAACCGTCAGGCCATGGCCACGCTGCCTATTTCGCCAGCTGCGCGCGCAGAACCACTCCCCCATTTAAAAAGTGTATCGCCCCGATGCAACACGAAACAAAACAAAGCAAATAAAATGAGGGCAAACTAAACAGTACTTTGGAACACACAAAGTCCACAGTATTATCGGGCGTAGAACGGCTTCAGGCGCATGACGTGGACGTTTTCAGGTCGTGGTGGGTGGCGTGTTGATGTTCTTGTTCCGTAGGGCATCACCTCGCAGTTCAGATCCCCGTGTCGATGAAGCACTTTGTAAGGTCCCAAGTAGCGCTTCGGGAGTTTCTCACTTTGACTGCGTTGTTGTATCGGGGTCCAGACCCTCACATGGGCTCCAGGCTTGAAGCGAACGTCGATCCTGTAAATGTTAAACCGGATAGCGTCGACACGTTGTTGATCTTGAGTCTGGAGTCAAGCTAGCTGGAGCACTTCTTCGGCTCGTTGAGCGACCACCTGGGCGTCGGGGCTGCCATTGTCACCTGGTTCGTGGGGTAACATTGCGTCGACCATCGTCGTCACTTTTCTGCCATGCACCAGCTGGAACGGGGTTACTACTGTGGTCTCTTGCACCGCCTGTTCTAAGCACACGGGACGTAGGGTAACACCTCGCCGCAAGTCTCGTGCTCTACGTAGACATACATGGAGATCATGACGGCGATAATTTTGTATAGCTGTTCTGTTAGCCAATTTGTTTGCGGATGGTACGAAGTAGTTCGACAGTGGCCGGTGCCACTGAGACGAATGATCTCTTGCGGCAGCAGGGCCATGAACCATGATCCATGGTCCGTAATAAGGACTTCGAGGGCGCCGAGCTGGAGGACAATGGACCCGATGCAAAAATGAAAGCCGGTTAGAGCTCCCTGTAACGCCGAATTAGAGCGTAGCTCTTCAGGAAAAGGATAGAAGTTACTGAGGGGGAGGGGGTATACACCTCCTCCCTCCTTCTCACCTGGGCATCCTGCCTGCTACTCCGCCACGGGGACCACCTGGCCTCACAAGGGGCCACGTGACCTCCCCTGGGGTCACGTGACCGCCCTCCGAGGTCACGCGACCCCTGACCCCCATAGGTCACGTGACCCCGTGACGTCAAGGAAGTCATGTGACCTTGGAGGGGTCACGTGAACTCAGGTTTACGCGGACGCCGACGCCGACGGCGATGGCGACGCCGCTGAAGCCGGAAACGGGCGCCTAAGAGCTGCGCTCTAAAACTTGCTGATTTCAAGATCTGTACCTGATGAAAGGACTTTTGTCTCAGCACACCATGTGAGAAAATCGGTTGCGACGATTATCCAACGGTTTCCTTGTGTCGATGGTGGGAATGATCCAAGTATATCTTTTCCAATCTAATGAAATGGGGCAGATGGCGGCGCAATAGGCTGAAGAAATCCTGCCGGTCTCGTCGGTAATTTTCTTCTGTCGTTGACAGTCATGACAATATCGGGTGTAGTCGTGCACTGTCTTCGCAAGCTTGGGCCAGTAGTAGATTTCGCGTATACTGGCAACAGTCCTACCGCAGCTAAGGTGTCCTGCCGTCGGGCCATCGTGGCCGGCTTGAAATATTTCTTTTCGAAGTCTGAAAGTGATCACCAACAGCCACGCCGTGTTATTCCTGCTGATGTTATTTTTGTAGAGCACACCTTTCCGGATGGAGAGGGTTGGCCCTGCTCATACAAAGCCGCTGGAAACGGCGCTTCCTTGTCCCTCTAGGTGCTCGATGAGTGGCCGGAGCTCAGGGTCGTCTCGTTAGAGTGCTGCCATGGCCCTGATATCCAGGGCACCGAGGAAACACTCACTGTCGTCTTCTTTGGTGCAGGCAGGACCGGCCTCGACTGGGGCCTTTGGCTAGCAGTCGGCGTCATTGTGCTTCCGGCCGGACGTGTACACTACGGTCATCTCAAACTCCTGCAGTCGCAGGCTCCACCGGGCGACGCGTCTGGAGGGGTCCTTCAGATTTGCCAGCCAGCAGAGCGAGTGGTGGTTTGTGACCACGGGAAACGGACTTCTATACAAATATAGGCGAAACTTTGTTATTGCACAGGCGACAGCGAGGCACTTCATTTCAGTCGCTGATTATTTAATCTCAACATTAGACAGCGTCCGTCTTGCGTATGCGATGACTCGCTCTGTCCCGTGCTGTATTTGGGCTAGTACCACACCCAGTCCGCTTGAGCTGGTAGAATGACCGCTGGTGTTCTTCTGTCCAGTCGAACTTTACGGCTTCATTTGTGATGTGCGTCAGCGGTGCGTACAGCTTGGTGAATGCTCGAACAAAGCGCCTAGGGTAGGCGCAGAGTCGGAGAAATCTTACGGCCTTCCTGTCAGGCGGCTGCGTTAATGAGCTACGGCGCAGGTCTTCTCGGGGTCACGGAGAACACATTTGTTGTTCATGACCCGGCTAAGGAAGTCTAGTTACCCATAGGTGACCCGACAATTTGTTGGCTTGAGTGACAGGCCGGCGGTCTTGATGGCTTAAATCACGGCTAGAAGTCGTTTCAGGTGTTCATCAAAATATCGTGAGAATACCACAACATCGTTCAGGTAGATGAGGCAGCTCTGCCATTTCAGAACTGCCAGCAGGGTGCCCCACACACGCTGGAATGTGGCTGGTGTTAGTCAGCGCACAGTATGTCGGGAGTGACGAAAGCAGTTTTTTCGCGGTCGCGTTCGTCGACTTCAATCTGCCAGCAGCCACTCTTCACGTCCATCGACCAAAAATATCGGGAGTGGCGCAGTCGGTCTGACGCATCGCCTTTGGGGGGAGCGGATAGACGTCCTTCTTAGATACAGCGTTCAATCGACGACAGTCTCCGCAGAACTTCAGGGTTCCGTCCTTCTTCTTTACAAGGACGACTGGGGACGCCATCTGAGTTATTGAGGGTTGAATGATGTCGTCGTTGACAATATCCTGAACTTGATCTTGAATAGCCTTCCTTTCCTCCAAGAAGACTCGATACAGGGACTTGTGGATGGAGATGGTGTCGTCGTAAGTAACAATACGATGTTTCGCTAGCGGTGTTTGGCGAACTTTCGACGACATGGCAAAATAGTCATTGTATTCAGCAAGAAGATCCACCAGTTGCCAGCGCCTTGGAGCTTAGACCTCGATTTTGATTTCGAGCTGCGGCGGCGACGTGCTCTTCAGCTGTGACGACGAGGTTTCTTTAGAAATCGCGGTGACCATGGCTGGCGTCTGAAGCTTCTCGACGTGGCCCACCGTTGTACCCGTCATTAGGTGCTGCAATTCCTCTCAAACGTTTGTCACGCGAACAGTTGTACGTCCTTCGTGGAGATCTGTTACGCCTCGTGTGACGCCAATTCCTTTTTCAGGGAGCAGTTGGACGCTCTTTTTCAGAAGAGCTTCAGCGTGCATGGCTGCGTCGGTTATGGCGCTTACAAAAACACGCGACCGCGGCGGCAGGCTCACAAGGTCGGCAATAACTCGGATCGCAGTTGACATCGATTTGGTCTCCACCGACGGCAGAACAGGGTTTCGCAGCGTTAACTGGTTTGCCCTGAGCTCGATGAGGGAGCCATACTTGCAGTGGAAGTCTATTTCGAGGATGACGTCCCTCGCACAGTCTTGCAGAACGATGAAAATCACAGGCCATGTTTCACCGTGGATTTCGACGCGAGAAGTGCATCTCCTGACTTGTGTAATGAGGTGTCCTAGAGCGGTTCTTATTTGAGGTCCATCCCACGGCGTCGTGACTTTTCAAATTCGGGGAAATAGCCTCCCACTCAAGACTGAGTAGTCTTCTCCGCTGTCCACGAGTGCCGATGCGGCGTTGCGGTCGATAACAACGTTTAGGTTGTTGGGCACCGCTCCAAGGGCGTCGTTGCGATGCGTGGCGTCGAGAGAGTAGGGAGCGCTCTGGCGTTTTTAGAGTTTTTTTTTCCGTCGTCTACGTCAACGCCACCTCCAGGCATCGCCGCACTTAGTTTTCCCGACGAGATAGGGGAACAGGCTGTCCCGACGAGAGTGGCGGAAGGGCGAGAGCGCACATTGAGGCGATGGCGAACCGGAACCTCGGGGCTGAGTCGGCACCGAGGACAGCTGTCGTCGGAGGTACTCCTCGATGTCGCATTGGCCGCTCCCACGGCGGGGTCGCGGGTCGCTCGGAGCCAAACCTCGCAGGCCCAGTTGTCGGTACGGACACCTCCGGTAGACGTGATCGGCCTTCGCCACAGTAATAACACAGCGCTCTTTGATCGGCCCTGCGTCACACATCCGTTTATCTAGGCACTGGTTTTTGGTTGCAGACGAGCTGCGGCTGTTCTTTCCGACGTCCGAGAGTCTTCGGCACTAGTAGGTCACGTCGAGGTGGCGTCGAATACTCTCGGGAAGCTTGCGCCGGTCTCCGAGCTACTGCGGCGTAGGTCAGAGAGGAATCGTCCGGTGCTGCCTCGGTGACGGGCGCTTCTGGCTGGAAGGCTCGCTGAACTTCTTGTCGGACAGCCTCGGCGATGGAAATCGAGGCGGGGCGATCAGCAGCGGGTAGAATTTTCTGGAGCTCTTCCCTGACGATGTCCCGGACAACATTTTGCAGGTTGCTAGTGCCGATGCCGCCCTGGTCGAATCGGAGGGATGCCAACGTCGAAGAAACATGCGTAACAGCGAGTAGGTTGTAGTGACTGGCTCGGACCGACAATGCACGCTCGATGTTAGTTGGCTCGGCAACAAATTCGTCGATAGTAGTTCATGGGTCCAAAACATGGCCGCCAAAGATGTTGCTCTTCACGCCTTTCATCAGGGTACACAGCTTTTTCTCGTCTGTGGCATGTGGGTCGGCGCGGCTGCTCAGGCAGAGGACGTCTTCTACGAAGCTGGTGACTGTTTCGTTGTTGCCTTGGGTCATTACTTGCAGAAGGTCTTCCGCTCTCTGTCGCCTTTGCTGGTTCGCTAATGTCATCTTGAGTACGGCCTTGGAGGTATCCCATGACTTAAGGGAAGCCTCATTTTTCTCAATGCAGCGCCTCGCAGTTCCCTCTAAAAACAAAGTAGTTATTTGCAGGGACTGTTCAGCTGTCCATCTCTTATGCCGTTCCACGCGTTCATTGTGATGAATCGAATCCTCTACGTCTTCGTGGATGTCGCCATGAACGGTGTTGGTGTACTTGGAGCGACAGGCAGGTAAACGACGGAAGGGGTAAACAAGAGCTTGAGAGCACTGGCTTTTCATGGTTGACTGGAATTTCCTCGATAGTTCTGGCAGTTGACCAGACTTTGGGAACAGTCCCTGGAGGCGACGGTTTCTTTGGGCTGTTGCGTCTTCGGCAAAAAGGAGCATTCCGGGGTTGGAGCACCTTACTTGGCCGGGATATCTTCGGAAGTGTACGATTTACGGCCATAGGATGCACTACCGCGCACCTTCACCAAAATGTCGCGAATGACGAATGTTGAGGCGAAGAACAACTGAAGGAACTAGGCGTTTAATATGGCGAACTTGTGCCCAAAATAAAATAGAAGAACGTTAGTGTCGCAGGCGCCGATGTCGGCGAAACAGCAGGACCGATCGCTGGAGAGAGACTGACAACGGCTCGGCACGCGGAGCCCCTTTGTGCCCCGTGGGCTTCTTGAACAATCGGCGTAAAACGTTCGGCGCGTAGCATATTCGGACCTGATACAAGCAACAAGATTCTCGAATTTACCAGAACACTAAATTGCAAGAACAAAGAGAAAACGCGTCACTCCAAGGTATCGAACCCTGACTCTTTGTGTGGGAGGCAAACGCAGTAATCGTTGGGCCATGGCCGCGATGCCTTCTTCGCAAGTTGCGTGCGCGGCAATATATCACACACACCTTCGTGATCTGCATTTTTTTCGGAACCTCCGTTTTCGAAAGCTACAATAAAAATATGTGTTAAGCAGGGAGCAATCGACCGCGAAACTTGCTGAATATGTTTTATTTCAAAAGGACATATAACAGAGCTTTACTATTTTTTTTGAAGGCAAAAAATACCTAATGTTAGTCAGTTAGAAACAGAAATCATGATACGTGAAACCTTCTGAACAAGTGTAGCAAAATAATCATTGAACGTTTTTGCCAAAGCAACTCCTTTTACGACGGTGCCTTAGACTTTCATATATGTTACCTTACTCGTAAGCCACCTATGTTTTAATAGCCATTGTACTTTTTTTTCATACTACATCGGATCTCTGGTCATATTTAAATAAATTATTGAAATACACGAACTTAGCCTGTCTTAGGATCTTTGTTACGCTGATCTCCAAGTTTCTTAAATGCTTCCAAGTTGTTAACATTTTTAGTGCGTATGAATCTGTTGTAGAAATGATTTTTCATGTTTATATTTTTATTTCGTGTGTATTGCAGAGTGTACGAGACTTTCGAGGAATTTTATGCGATTGATAATTAAAGCAGCAAGCATGTATTATTTTAAACCCTTCAAGGAAACAATTCATTTTATCTGCGGGGGTGGAGAGCCCCTCGTGAGGCCGGCTCTACCGGCACAGAAGACGACGACAACAAGCGTTTGCTCGGCGCTTTACATGTCAGTGACATGGCAGCACTCAAAAGAGATTATTATAAACTACGAGAACTAATCGAGCACCTAGAGAGACAAGGAAGTGTGGTTCCCGTGTTTTAATACGAACACTTCTAACCTCTCGATCTAACAAGGTGTGTTGTACTATGAGAGCTTCAGCGAGAACACGGCGTGGATGTTGGTGATCCCTTACAGTCTTCAATAAGGTTTATTTCAAGCTTGCCTAAACAACCTGATGGCGCGACACCTTGGCTACAGCAAGACTCTTGCCAGTATTCTTCAGAAATTCTACGGGCCTTAGTTTGCGAAAAAATGTTAATCGCGGAACCTGATCTTCCCGCGAGTGTCAACGGCGGAAGGAACATCCAACGAGACCGGGTGGACTCCTTCAGCATATTGGATGGCCATGTTCCCCATCACAGCAAATCGGACTAGATTTACTTGGGCCGCTTCTTTTATCTACGCAGGAACAGCAATGGATAATAGTCGTGACCAATTATTTCGCTTGTTACGCCAAGACGGGAGCCATTCAATCGGGTACGGCTTTTGAAGTCCCCAAGTTTTTCATTGAGTAAAACGTCCTCCGACACCGCGCCCCCAAATTTAGCATCACAGTTCATGGATCATCGTGCATGGCCCAGCTGACGCAATACGTTCTTCATGTAGGTAGCACCAGCCACCATCCAACCGCTTCGTGCCATTCGCAGACAAATGAGCTAAGCGAAAAGCTAAACAAAACAATCTCCTACAGAATTCTTATACATATGTCGTCATGGATCACAGAACGTGGGACGAGGTGTTACCCTGCGACACGTTTGCCTACAACACGGCGGTGCAATCGCCCACATGGGTGACAACATTCCAGCTGGTCCGTGGTCACAAAGTAACGACACCGCTGGGCGCAGTGCTGCCCCACGAACCTGATGACGACGGCAGCCGCGACACCCTGGTCGTCACTCAACGGGACGTGAAGTCCGACTGATATCGAGGATCTGGTTACAAGATCAACAATGCGTCGACGCTCACTGGTACGACGTTTGTTGTAGGGACGTTAGCTTCCACCCAGGAGAGAAGGTGTGGCTGAGGATACTCGCTCGTCTCCGCGGCCTCAGTGAGAAATTTCTTAAACGGTACTCTGGACCCTACAAGGTATTGCGTCGACACGAAAATCTGAACTCCAAAGTGATAGCAGACGGAGCGAGAACATGATCACGCCGACCACCACGACATAAAGACGTTCACGTAGTGCGCCTCTGGCCGCACTACGATTGATAAGACAGTAAACTGCGATTGCATGCTATGCTTAAAATGACTTTGTTTACCAGCCTCCTTAGTTTACTCATTTATTGTTTGCTTTGCTTTGCTGTTTTTGCACCTTGCGTTGAAACAATGCTATTTTTAAAGTGTGGAGTAATGCCAGCGCCTTTCCTAGCAAGCGCGCCGGTGGCAGAACGGTTACTGCGCTTGAGTACCAGGTAAAGGGACCGAGGCTCGATGCCCGGGAGAGGGCGCACGTTTTTTGTTATTTCTTTAAACGTCACGTCAGGTAAATTCAAGAAACTTGTTGCTTGTTTGAGGACCGAACATTGCAAACACGGAACCATCTCCACCGATATTTTGTGCAAGCATACGCCTACAAATAAGAAGTGCCGCGTAGCGAATCAGAGTCACTCTCGCTCATACGCGCAAGTTCTGCGGCTACGCTGACTTCGACGCCTACGGCGCAAATTCGTCATTGTCTGCTTATTACAACTTTGGCAGAGGTTCGCCACATTAAACGTTTAGTCGTTTTTTCGGTATTTACAATCTCATCAAATGTCGTTCATCACAATAGGAAGAGGGGTTACCCACGGTTTTCTTACATTCCTGTTTACAGTTACACATTTAAAAGAAAAAAGTAAGTCATAATGTGCCTTCAAAATATGCAAGAATTCGTTATAACGTTTATCCGCACCCATTTTAAATACGGTTCCAATCAGAGTTTAAAACTGTGTTCTTAAATAGTCGTAGGCACTAATCTGACATTTTTCGAAAGGTGGCCGTATCCTTAGCGCCTTCTTTTTGCCATTTGCGAATAGGAAACAAATGGGGATATAACTGCTCGTGTCGCTGCTAATGGTTCCCATGACATTGAATTTTCGAACAAGTATTGTTTTTTAAAACTTCAATTGCATTTAATGTGAATATCGTGACTCTAGTCGCAGACATGATGATGTTTTCAAAGCTCGAAGAGTTTAGTGTCTTAGTGAGCGTTCTTGCTTGAATGAAATCCTCAAATATATCTGTATAAATATCCCCCTATGACCAAGCGATAGTTATTTACAAAAGTGTGATCCAAGATCTGTTCATAAAAGAAATAAAATAAAAAAAATATGGTGGATGTGGACGATAAAACAGTAACTATACAGCTTCTCTATTTTAGACTAAGTATTTCATAATAACTTGCAAACTGTAAAAAGTTATCTATCAACTCACGTGCAATTTAATTTTTCACGAATAATAGCAACACCCCTAACGCTACACGTCCGTCTGCGGTTTAAAAAAAAGTTTGTAACCATGCACAATAAGCATATTAGCATCCTGCTGGTACCATTTTTCCCTAAACAATATGATGCTAATGTGAACCCGACAGCGTTCTAGAAATGATATTATAAAACAATGTTTATTCTTTGCAAAACGAGCTTTTAAGTGAACGATGTGAGCGCAATCTTTAAGAGACAGACACTTATTCAGAATTTCCAGCAAAACAAGTTCAATGTGTTTTATTCACAAAGAAAGCAAAGTAAAACTACAAAAATAACTGAGCCAATCTTTTCATCGTTTTCCTTTTTGATAATTTGAACAAGCGGCCCATTGTAGGCTTTTCGAGAAGAAATCCTGCCGTGTTGCACCCAAATATATTAAGAGTTACAGTGAGTTTCTTTTCTCTATCACTTTAGCTAGGGCACTTTTAAGAGTTGGGCGGAGATATTCATTAACGATAATGGGCGCAGCCGTGCCAAAACAAAAATTTTAATTATAGAATTGCTTCTTTTTGACACTATCAAGAACAGCGTCATGCTTTGCGCGGCTCACAAACTGTAAAATATTGTTAGTTTTTTTTTTCTTCATTACGGTTCGGCACGCGATGACAAAACAGAAATATGAGCTCGAGCGACAGGTTCACCGATATCTTCCACCAGCTCGTTCTTCCTATCTTTATGTGTTTCATGGTCGCGTGTTATGTCCCTCCCTGACTTCTAAATTAACGTCGCGCGAGTACCGTTCAGACTCCATGAGCTCTTCCTGATGGGACTTCATACATATTTTATTTAACTCGCATTTTGGACAGGCTTGCGTTCTCCTTTCAGAACGCGATGTGTTCTTTGAAAACGCCTTTTACATTTCCATTAACGTGTTCGAATTGAAGGTTATTACATTTCATGCAATATTTAACTTAAACGTATCATAAAAGTTACATTGTTTGAATTCAAAGTTAATAAATTTCAATTTCATGCTATATTTAACTTTCTTGATATTGAGCCACAATTCACGAATATCACTTCTGAAGTCTATTTCGAATGCCTCACTAAAAGACCGCCACTCTTGCCGAGGTTCCTCTTTGAGGTGATTAAAGAATTTCGAATCGTCCTTCAACATAGAGAAACGTGTTAAACGAAGAAACAATTAAGATCAAGAACAGACAAACACAGAACAATGAGAGCTGTGTCAGCAGCAACGGTATTCCCTACTAAGGAAATGTACTATAAATTTCAAGCACACTTGCAAAGATGACCGGTGTTAGCGTGGCAGCTTCGTGCCGTCGCTGCTGCCAAGGGTCTGGAAGATCAAAGGCGTTTTTCTTTCGTAGAGCGTAGCGGCTGACGTCTTTTTGGAACCGTCTAATCGCAGGCTTGCTTGAAGAACAGTGCTGTCACACAGACGGCTGTACCGGGGGCTTGTAATCTCTCCGGTACATATACGGACAAGATCAGAAGTGAATTGTCAAATACTAGAGCGGTGGTCTGCAAAATTTATTGATGCAGGCGTGGTAGCCCTGTGCCGTCACTGCTGCCAAGTCATTGGCGATTGTGTCCCTTAAAGTGTAGCTTCTTCTAAAAGCGGGTATGAACGTTGACTGGCAGCACCATATTCGTCTGTCAAGAGTTTTTTTTTTATTTCTTTTCTTCCGTGGTGTAGTCCATTGGTGAATAACGTAGGAATATTGCGAAGTCATTTGTTGAAGCATTCTGGTGCTGTATTAATATGCCATGATTATACAAGAAAGCTCTGCCGAGCGTTAGTATTAACTGCGAGGATGATTTCTTTTTCTGAAATGATTACGGTGATTTTACATTGGAGTGCTCAGCAGCAGTGCGCAGCTTGTGGTTGAATATTAGCACATCATTTTTGGGCTATCCAATTTCTTCAAAAACATTTTTTTTATGATGTAGCCCGCAGGTAAATCCACGAAAAGTGTCTTCTAGACAACTCCAGTGTTATTTCTTTGAAAGGGCGATCTTTGGCCGTGGAATGTGGCGTTCAACTGCGGGAAAAGGATCATGTGTCATCTGTATTCTTTTGCTTGCCGGAACCTGTGCCAACGCTTTTCTTGTATCATGCCTGTAGGGACAGTAATCGCAGTGCTCAATAACAGTTTAGCCTTCGATGTCAAATATCACCATACTATCTTCGAACAAACATCCACCCTCGCAATTAAGACTAATTCTTAGTTAGACTTCAAGCAGGATAATGTAATATTCAGGCCTGACCGGGAAGCTTGATCATGTGCCTTGGCGATTTACCTACGGTATACAGCAACGGACTTTGACGCGTCAAGAAGGAACTGAAAAAGAAGAATATTTTATGCGAGGAAGAAATTATTGCAAACAAACGTCCACACACGCTTTTTGAATGTTGCTGTTTCTTAACGAACGCAGTCGCCCCTGGTGAAGGAATCGCGCTGGTTGCGAAACCTCAAAGGATTGGTTGGCTAATATTTTTCTTTTCTCAATATATTACGGATCTCGAAATAAAAATGGAAAAATTAGATACGCAAAGGGACGTCTTCGAAATGTTATTACTGTATTTTGTTTCCTCCTAGTTATAAAAATGTTAGATGCTATGATGGCATGTCACTAAGCCCTGCGTGCATACGACGGCTCCCGTCTTCCATAAACCTCCTCTCAGCAATCGGTTGACATAGCCGTATCATACATCGGCTGTCAAAAGCCGCCACAATATCGTTCCAACCTCTGCGGCTAGTAAGCTAAAAGTTCAATGTATGAGCTACACAGCAATTTGAATGATATATATTTAATTGAACACGACGCAAGGTTTTGACACTTGATTATTTGTATTATATTTACAGGCTATAGAAAAAGAACAAAAATTGCAACAATCATATGATTTCTTTCCTGCACACATACTGTTGGGAATTGACCTTTATGAACCTAAGACTGGAATAATCTACGCATATTTGCTGCAGCAATTACGGCAAGTTTTGTTATGTAATAATTCACCCAATCAATCAGCGTTTATTTAAGCTTGAAACGCAAACTGAGGGTGGCGCAAAAAAGCAGTGCTGTCCACTGCTTGACTAGAATCGCCACCTTACAACCTCAGAATTGTGAACGCGGTATAGAACTATATAATAAAATGAAATGTATATTGTGATACACATACATTATCACCTAGATTATATTTGTTACACAGAGTTGAACTGCAAACTATCAAAAAGCGACACCGAGCACAGACAGAGACCTATCACTAAGATGGTCACATAGAGTCGCACTCAAAAACTCAGGCAAGATATACAACAACAACGCGCGCGCAAGGCCTCTAACCCGTTCCGGACCCAAAACGTCAGCCACATGCTTTTCGACCATTTAGCCACAGTGACCTAGATACGATTTCCCAAACTCGCTTTTGTCCCCATAGTTCGTTATTTTCTGTCCCGAAGTAGAAAAAATCCTACAATTGCGATATAAGTGAGTCGATGCATCTCCGTTGGTGTCCACTCAGTGTGTCTCAAATTAGAAGATTGGTAGAAGAAAAACCCTATGTGATCAATTTAGGTCACAAGGCAACTTTGCGCCTCCTGGACTTTTTTGAATAGAGAGTAATGAAACACGCTACGTGTGTGTGTGTTGTATACAAATCTGCAGAGTGTTATAAGAAGACTCAATGCAGCGTGAAGAACATGATCACATACTTTTTTTAAGTTTTTTTTGTATCTTCAAAGCTACCTTCCCTAGCCCAATTTGAGAGGAATCATAGCCTCTCCATTTTCACAATCTAGTTGAGATCAAGCATACGTCGTTTTTTCAAAATTTTCTTGATGATCCTGGAGTTGTTTTTTTCGAGTGTGGAAACACTTTGCAACGATGTGACCAGCGTCACGTGATATTTGGATCGCTGCTCGGTAATGTCTTATACAAATAATCGTTATCCTAACTGGATTCGAAGTCAGAAAGTCGGGATTACTAGGCGATCACGATACCAATGGAGGTAGGAGTTCTACATAATATGTAAAGATAGCATTTTTATATTCTCCTTTTCGCGCGCGCGAAATTTAAAATCTGGGCTTTTAGGTGCATGAGTTATGAGATCCATTCATAAATGGCACACGCCTTTGTTTCTTAGCGTGTTTGTTGTTAGGGTATGAGCTACATCTGGCGACTCATGTGTGTGTGATCTTGTGTCATGTGATGCTGAAAAGCTCGTATTCCTAAGGCATGCTCATCCGTATTTTCGCGCGCATTTCAAGTCCGGGCTTTGTGCGTGTCAGTTGCCGTTTCCGTTTGTAGATGGCACCTGAATCCCTTAGCTGGCGTGAACTTTAAGCATTATCTTTAATTGCGTGACATTTCTCGAAACTTTTAGTGTCAGCTTGATACATGGCGACAACTCTCTCGCAGGCGTCACCTTTAGCTAATTTAGCGTCATCTCTCTGCTGACCATAGTAGATTGGAGAAAGAAATGAAACGGACTGGGGCCACATGTGAGGGCGCCTTTGGGGCAGTTGGTTTGTTAACCTTCCTGCAGAGCGAGGAGATCCTAAAGGGACATGAAAATAACACCTTCGTGTCCTTTCAGAGCGCTCACTATTTGATTCTGTTAGAAATGAGATGCGCGAGGCCTGCCCTTGGGTGTTTAGATTAACTGAGCAGCATCAACGTTTTACCCGTGATGTCAAACCTCTGGAAAGTCGAAATAGCTGACTGCGGGTTCTGACATAAAAATTATTTGCTTAATAAATAGCTATCTTGGTTCTAGCTATACATAATAGCATTCCGTGAAGACGGCAAAGTATGGGCAATACGAAAATAAGATTAGTTGGGTAGTTTGACTATTTCAAATTAGAGTCTCGTTATTTCCTTTATGCCCAACACTGTAGTTTTCATTTACAAAATTTATCGCAATATCTACAATATGCTCTTTCTTAGGTATCGAAGATTTTGATATAATGCAAGCTAAAACAGTACGCAAAACAATGTGTCTTGCATTTTTAGAAAAGACGCGAGTTATTGATGATTTCAGAAGGTCTATCGAGGGCAGGATAAATCACTCATTATGAAAACTTATAATTAGATTCGTTTTCGTCGCAGCATCTGAAAGTGGCACTCGATGATTTTTTAACCTTAGCACTACTCAGAGCAGACTGTTTTCCTTATATTTTAGTTCAGTGAATTGGAACAACAAAAAAATTGTTTGAAACAGAAACTCGTTAGTACTCGTAGGCACAGCTGAAAATATGGTTTGGATACAAGAAGGCCAAGGTATTCTTTCAATACATAAATAATGCCTAAAAATCAGCCATTATAAAAGTGCCTTCTTTTTATTACGTTGAATACTTCTGCGATTGTGTATGAAGGTGGCCACCCAAAAAAATCACTTACTTAATCTGAGACGTCGACTAACATTTTAAACTGTGTCCATAAAGTGTTGGGACGAATATATTTAAACCACTTAAGTACTCTTGCACCAAACTTTACGAGGACATGTAGCTTAATTTTAATATTAGAGGAATACGCGGCACAGGAAAATGTTCGACTCCAGAATGTTCAGAAATGAATTATATCAGTCGATCGTAGACTGTTGCAGAGATACACTTAACCTAGCTTTCCTCTATACGTTGCATAAATATTCCGAAAATGCTATGTTTGAAAGTTGTTCACGATGCCAATAAACCGCGTTTTCTGCACTCTCACCTGTAGTGTTTGCTATGCTTAGTTTAACTTGAAGTCCAGAGGCAGTCGACACTACAAAGTAATTGGAATTATCTAGCAGCGTAAAAATAGCAAGTCATTATACTGTTCTTGTTTAATTGTTTCAGCTGCGATGGATCACGTACAGAAACAAAATTCTTGCTATTTTGACTCATCTGGTTTTTCCCTTTAGCTCGTAAGGTCGTCTGCGTCTGAGCTTAAGATAAAAATGAAGCTTAATGTTACTTTGTCAGAATGCATTATTCCCATGAATGCGGCGGCTGTTCATATTTTCACATTAGTAACTTCTCTTTACCTTGCAGCCTTTTCCACGTCGATGGAATTATAATTCGGACGCACCTAGAGACCGACATTGGCTCGTCCGGACAATGCTACATGACTGGACCAAGTGTCTTCAAAAATAGATTAAACCGCTATGAAGTTGCAGTTGTGAGAACACTTTTTTATGTTTACATTACTGCGGATTATGTTTTTATTTTAAATTTTAAAAATACTCCGATTTCTTTTTCATTATCTTAGCAGGAGAGACTTATCATATTTACCAAAACGAATCAAAACTCTCCAATGTGAGAGCATGTACACAGTCAGACTGCAGTTAATTCAAATCGTTTCAGTTCGCAGAAGAAAAAAATGAGAGCTAAAATGTGCTATTTTTGGCATATATCTGATATATAATATTTTCTGAGTATTTAACCTTTCTGAGCGTCGGGGAGGTGGAAAAATGTATGTCTTTGTCTAAACCAGATTCATAATTGTAGATATTATAAACGTGTGTAATTTCCCGTTTACCCTCTCAGACATGAGGAAGATAGCGCCTTATACTTAAGATCATTTTACGCAGCTGTGGCACGGTAAAACGATTTTTTGGCATATTTAAACAAGTTCGATAAAAACTAGATTAAAGCACAATTAGTCCTGACAACTTTGAATCTTGAAGTGGCTTCTGGCATTCATGGTAAAACAGTAACAGTAATGACTAGTATTTATATTGTTACCTGACGCTTATATAAATAACTGCAGAAATTGACTCCTTAACTAACTACGTCACAACATGGTGTCTAGGTGGAAACAAACCGTTGCTAGGGACATTGATATGGACTAATGAATGGAGACTCCACATGAGGCTAGATTTTTGCTCACGACTACGTAAATTATTTTTGTAAGCAACCTAACTCCTTTTTATCTAATACTGAATATGTTTTTGTTGTCTCGTGTCGTATTGCAACGACGATCATTTCTGAAGTATTACACTCGCTTTGTTTTCTAGCGACGACGATAATTGCTGGCCTCTGTGTAAGCGTGCTCCTTCATTGAATTGCGTCGGTAACCGAGTGTCGAAAACAAGTCCATCGCCATGGCCGTAGAGGCCTCTGCAATCTGTTTTTTTTAATGAAAAAACCCAGCTTAGTTCACATGGGTAAAAATGCCGTAAATTGAAACCAAGTCATGCAGGTCAGTCACGACGAAGACATGAAGTGCATTACCGGCGTATCGCGATTTCGCACTGTTTCGCTTTACTTTCCCTTTGTACACATCAAATTCTTTGCATGTGCTCTTTTTGTGGAGATTTCAATCGAACCCGCGATGCGAGTACAATCTGTTATAAACTTGCCATAAGTTTTTTATTTACTTTTTTGCGCTTTGGGGTCTTGCGGAAATTTAAAGAAACTGCGATAACCTTTCCCCACCCGATGGTTACAACCAGGTACGAAGCACCCTCCCACAGCGCGAGTCGACAAGCGGAATTTGGGATCTCAACCGAGTGCCTCAAGTGCTTTTCTCGTGGGTGCAATGCGATCTTTTTGCAGACAATCATCTCGATCGACGCCCGGACTTTCGATAAACCATATTTTGCATCGCACCCCATTATAAATTCTTAAAAGTGTCTGAAACCCATTCTATTGCAAACGTATCCAATATCAGAAAATCGTCTTTATTCACACGATTCAGACGCCGGTGCCGGCGGGCTTGTTGCAGACGGCATACTACTTGCATTCGTCGCCTGCTGCAGGCATCTTGAGGAATGGAAGTTGCAGGCGTAAATATTTTAGAAACAAGCGATTACCGGCACACTTCTGTTGAAACATATATTACATTCAAGTTTTCTATATCTGTGATTTTTAGAAGTTTAAATCCTACTCCTGATTTTTGAACAGTGTGGTTTTTATACCGAAACCTAGCCACATGAATTTGTCCATAACAACGACCCAGCAACGGTTTGTCACAGAGGGAGTGAATAGCTTCAGGTACAAAAAGTGTATGTGTATATATATATATATATATATATATATATATATGTATATCGGGTTTTTTTTAAGCTTAACAGATTTGTTTAAAAAAGGCCGTGAAAGTTACACTTATGCCGCTTGTGGAGGTGAGTTATACGGCCAGGGGGACATATTATAAGGGGCTAATTGTAACGATCAGTCGGCTAATTAATTAAAATTCGTTATTTAACTTTTTAATAATGAAAAAAGACATATGATTTCAATTATAAACTTGCTCAGCGTCATCGAAAACCCTTAAATCAGTCATTTTCTGAAAGACTTTGAGCGCGTGAGAAGCGTAGTTGTGCACTAACGTTACCACTCGTGGACCAGGTACAAGGCTGGGGCTAGATAAGAGACGGAAAAATCGCGCGGGCCCTTATCGCAGCCTGTAGCTTTGTACCTGCTCCACGAGCGGTAACTTCAGTGCACTACTACGCTTCTCGCATGCTCAAAGTCTTTCAGAAAATGACTGATAGAGGGGTTTTCGATGACGCTGAGCAAGTTTATAATTGAAATCATATGTCTATTTTCATTATTAAAAAGTTAAATAACGAATTTTAATTAATTAGCTGACTGATCATTACGTTTAGCCTCTTATAATATGTTCCCCCGGCCGTATAACACATCTCCACAAGCGGCATAAGTGTAACTTTCGCGGCTCTTTTAAAACAAATATGTTAAGCTTAAAAGCACCTGTATATATACGCCTACTGTATATATTATATATATATATATATATATATATATATATATATATATATATATATATATATATATATATATATATATATATATATATATATATATCGCCGCGCGCGCAGCTGGCCAAGTAGGCAGTGCGGCCTTGGCCAAAGGTTTTCGCACTTGCCTACCACGACAAGAGCGGATTGATTCCTGGGTGTGACGCGTCTTTTATACCAAAATCTGACGAATGAGAATTGATGAGGCGACGAAAATTAAAACAATGTAAACATTTATAGGGGTGAACTTGTGACCAAATTAAAAAAGGAAACAAAATATAACAATAGAGGCGCGGACGTCGATGGCGGCCGTAATGGCAGGATCAGACGCTGGGGCGAGAGCTGACTGCAACTTGTCACGCGGAGCACATTTTCTAGCCACGTGTGTCTCTGGAGTATTCGTCCTAGAACTTTCCGCGCGTTGAACATTCTTAACTCTAGCAGAGAAGACATTTTTAGATTTTTTGCGAACGCCAAGTAGAAACGAATAATAAAAAAGCATTCCACACTCTGGAATCAAACTCAAATCTTCTGCGGGACAGCCATGCACAATAACCGTTCGGCCACGTACGCGCTCGGCCACCGACGCGCATGGCATTACTCCCCCTTCTAAAGCCCATCGCTTCGATGCGACGTGGCGGAAAAGAAAACAGCAAAACAAACAAAAATAATTGCAACTACGGATACTTGCAAAATACAATCCTAGTAAGGGTTTTACCAAACATGCTTCACGGTCCTATCGATCGGAGTACGGCTTGAGGCGCATGACGTGGACGACTTCCGGTCATGGAGTGCGGTGGGATCAAGTCCGTGTTCCGTCAGGCAGCACTTAGTAGTGAAGATCCTAGAGTCTACGAAGCATTTTGTATGGTCAAAACTAGCGTTTCAGGAGTTTTGCACTTAGTCCGCATCGTGGTAACGGGGTCCGGACCCAGACACGGTCTCCTGGCTTGAAGCGAAAGTCGATCCCACGAAGGTTGTACCGGGTGGCGTCGACACGTTGTTGCTTTTGAATCCTGATTCGGGTGAGGTGGTGAGACTTCTTCAGCTCGTTGAGCCACCACCAGGGCGTCGTGGCTCTCATCGTCAGCTGACTCGTGGGTTAGCATAGCGTGAAGAATGATCGTTACTTGTTTGCTATGCACCAGCTGAAGCAGTGTTACTCCTGTCGTCTCTTGCCCCGCCGTGTTGTAAGCAAACGTGACGTACGGTAACACCTCGTCCCACGTCCTGCACTCTACGTCGGCATAGAGGGAGATCAAGGTGGCGAGAGTTTTTTTTTGTCGTTCCGTTAATTCAATTGTCTGCGGATAATACGCAGAGGATTTACAGTGGCTGGTGATACTGTGACGAAAAATTCCTTGCATCAGCTGAGCCATGAACGATTATCTGTAATGATGACTTCGGGGGCGCCATGCCGGACGACGATATACCCAATGCAACGTTTTTTACTTCAACAGTAAGTCCCTGAAGGAAGTGCCTTCTTTTCGGCGTATCGCGTTAGATAATCTGTCGCCACGATTATATAGTGGTTTTCACTTGTTAATGGCGGAAAAGGACCAATTAAATCCGTTCAGATCTTCGAGAACGGCTTGGACGGGGGAGCAATCAAATACAGAAGTTCTGATGGCTTTTTCGGTGGTTTCTTGCGTCGCTGACACTCGTGGCATGATCGAATGTAGATCTCAACGGTCTTCGATAGCCTTGGCAAGTAGTATTTTCCCGAATTCTGGCGAGCGTCCTGCTGTTGCCAAGGCACCCAGCCGTTGGGTAAACGTGGCAGGCATGGAAGATCTCTTTTCTAAGGTCAAAGGGGTTACCACCAGTAATGGCGAGCTGTTGTCTACGAAGATATCCTTGTAAAGTACACCTTCTCATATGACGAAGGTAGCACGGGCTATCGAGAAGACATGGGGATAGCACCCCCTCGTCCTTCGAGGTGCTCAATTGGCGCGGGCAACTCAGGATCGTCTCTTTGAGGCGGCGCCATGTCGTCGGTGTTTACTGCGCCCTAGAAGCAGTTGTTGTCATCGTCGTCGCTGCTACCGTGAGATGTCTCGACAGGGGCGCCGGACAGGCAATTGCCGTTAATGTGCTTGCGGCCTGACTTGTAGACCACAGTCATGTCGAAATCCTGCAGTTGGAAACTCCATTAGAGCGAGACATCCTGAAGGGTCCTTTAAGTTAGCAAGTCTGCAGAGCGAGTGGTGGTCCGTGACAACGCGGAAAGGGCTCCCGTATAAGTACGGACGAAACTTCGTGAATGCCCAGACGACTGCAAGACGTTCATTTTCAGTCGTGCAGTAATTTCTCTCCGATTTGGAAAGCGTCCGACTTGGCGTAGGTGATGACTCGCTCGGTGCCTTGTTGCACTTGAACCAGTACCGCGCCAAGTCCTGCGTTACTTGCCTCCGTATAAATCTCGGTTTTCGCGTCTTAATAAAAGTGTCCAGGAACAGTAGGAGTCTTCAGTCGTTGCTTCAGCTAGTCGAATGCGTGCTGTGGCTCCTCGGCCCAATAGAACTTCTCGGCGTCCTTCGTGATTTTTGTGAGCGATGGGGAAATCCTTGCGAAATCCCGAACGAAGCGTCGATAGTAGGCACAAAGTCCAAGGAATGTTCGCACGGCCTTCTTGTCTATGGGCGCTGGGAATGCCGCGACGGCGTGAGTCTTCTCAGAGTCTTGGTTGATGCCTTCGTTACTAACGACGTGGCCTAGGAACTTCAGTTCGTCATATGCGAACCGGCCCTTCGACGGCTTCGTGGTGAGTCCGGTGGTCTATATGGCTTGGAGAACAGCCCTGAGTCGTAGCAAGTGCTCGTCGAAGTAACTTGAAAACACTACGACGTCGTCAATGTAGACGAAGCAGCTCGGCCACTTCAGTTTTGCCCGTGCGGTGTCCATGACACGCTGGAAAGTTGCTGGCGCCGTTTATAGTCCGAAGGGCATCCCTTTGAACTTATACAATCCATCCAGCGTGACGAAAGCTGTCTTCCTCGGTCCCGTTGTCAGTTTCGATCTGCCAGTATCCGCTCTTCAGGTTCATTGAAGAAAAGTATTGAGAGTGACCCAGCCGGTCTCGCGTGTTATCGATGCGGGGGAGCGGATAGACGTATTTTTTGTTACCGCGTTCAGCTGCCGGTAGTCCAAAACCTAAGCGTTCCGCCCTTTTTACCAGCACGACTGGAGAGGCTTATGGACGGCTTGAAGGCTGTATGATGTTGTCGTTCATCATTTCTTGCACTTCCTCTTCGAAGACATTAAGCATTATTTTGCGGATGTCCGGGCGTACAGTGAAAGTTTTCGCCGCTAAACAGCGTGGATGAGGAGACACCTGGATTTCGCTGGTAGTAAGAAGTGCCGGCTTGGAGGGCGCGCTCGATGTTAGTTGCCTTAGTGACGAAGGCTTCGATGGTCGCAGGTGGGCAGCGGCTGAGGCCTTCAAAGATGTCGTCCCTCACTCTGCGAATGATGACTCGCAGCTTCTTGTCGTTTATGGCTTGTAAGTGGCGACGGGCGCTCTGGTGCATGTCATCTTCCACGAAGCTTGTAAAGCATTTCATTGGGGACTTGGGTTTGAATCCGGAGAAGATCCTCTGCCCATTCCCTTCGGTGATGGGTGGCGAAAGTCCACTGCAGCTCGTCCACAAAGGTGTCCCCGGCGTAAACGAAGCCCCGTGTTTTTTCGAATCAGTGCCTCAAAGTACCCACCAGCGAAAAGCACAGGTTCTGCAGGCACCGCCCCGCGGTTCATTCTTTGTGGCGCGCCACACACTCCCAAATTTGGATGCAGTCCTCGACGTCTTCGTTGATCTCGCCGTGCAAGAAAATCGGCGAAGGAAGAGCGACGGGCAGTTAGACGGTGGAAGGGGTTACCGGATTCTGCTGGCACGTCGTCGTGGTCTGGGTCTTCAACTTTTCGGGTAAAAGTCGAAACTCAGAGGGCTGACCTTGGGTGCAGCGGACAGCTCGGGTTTCGGGTTTGTCAGCAGGAATTAGCTCTCCGGGACTTGAAAAAGATTGTGCCCGACAGATCTTCTGAGCGGAAACTTTTTACTGCCATAGAATGCGCTACCCCGCAGAATATCTGACAGGCGCGATTTTTTCAAGTTCCGCAGAGCTAATCTCCGGCGACAAATTGAAAATCTGATCCAACCAACGCCACCAAGGTCCGCTCACGCCTGTACATAAGGGGCTCCGCGTGCTCAGCCGCAGTCAGTCTCACCCCAGCCTTCGATCCTGCTGTTACGCGACTTCAAACCCCAGCGATGCTATGTTGTTTTCTTCTCATTAATTAAAGAGCGTGTTGGTAACAATTACTCGAAACAGAAAGAATAAAACAAACTCCGAAGTTTGTATTATTCTTTCTGTTGCCAGTCAGTGTTTTCTTCTGTTTCCTTGTTTTTTGGGGCACAAGTTCGCCCAATCATACCGTTTCATTTTCCTCACTTATTCCTTGTTTGTCACCTCGTCATTGGAGACTATAATAATATATATATATATATAGTGTGTGCGTGTGTGTTGTGTTCTAATTCAGATTCACAGCCTGATCAGGTACATTGGTAATGCCCATTTTCCGCTGCTCAACACAACCTTTAAGATTCAACAATTTGATGCCTTTTCCGAAAAATCTACTGCTTGTTGTTTTACCTCTACTGCATCGGCGCGCAAATCCAATTTAATGAGTTTTTTAAAATGCGTCAGCATTTATTCAATAATACATTCTGCCCTCTTTTGTTTGGACTGGATTACAATAGACTCATTTTGTGAAGTCTTATCGTGTGACCCGGTTTCCGCCCTGTTCTCTTGTCCTGTTTGTTTTCTCGTTACTTCTATTTTCCCAATTACAAGAGGAAAGGAGTTCCCTAGAATGCTTCCAAAGACACTCCGTGGCAGCCAGGGGAGGGACGAAGCTGTCGTGGCTGCAACCCGAACCGTCAACATTCGGGGAACATACCGGCTCTTTGTGCACCAGAGTATGCAAACCGTTGCCAGGTCGGAACTCCCATCCTTCGCCGAGTCTGGACTCCTGCGCTAAATACTCACGCATTTCGATGAAGGGAAGGGATTTTGGCATTAATTTTCGATCTGTACAATAAAAAAGTCTAATAGGTCGAGGACGGGTTTGTGGTAGAGATAAAACACAGGGGCCATTTCGTTTCAATGAAAAACGTCTTAAAATTCAGCTGGGCATGGGCAGTATGGCCACTCTAATAGTTTCGATACTGGTTCATTCACCCCAACAAAGCGCCTGCCCACGCCGCGCTAAGTGTCCGGCAAATCCCTCCCCCTCCCCACCCCCCCCCCAAAAAAAAAAAAGAATCCTGGTGCCCACCATTTCCCATACACCCGACCTCACTCCATGTGACGTTTTTAATTATTTTTCAGATTGCATTTTTCCGTAGAACATTTTTTATGTGGAAGGTGTGAAACAAAAAGCGACAAAAGCACTCAGGTGCACGAAATTTGACGAGTTTAAAAGGTATTTTATTTATGAGCAGAAACTTTTCAACAATTGCTTTCCATGAGTTGGAAAGTAGTTTGAAGGCGACTGAAATTTAATTGTTTAAAATAAAAAAAAAGATTTTGGTACAAAAGTAGTTTTGTTAATTTTCCTTCCCCCTCCCCATGTGAGAGCTGTTCAAAAATGGCTTAGATCGTTGTTGGTATAATATATATATTTTTTTCTTTTTTTAATGCATGACATCGGTACACGACGTCGTGCTGAAGGATAAGGTAGATTTCACATTATGAAAAGCTAAAGAGATTCTTTAGAAAAATTTAGAAGTGAATTATAGCGCATAAGACTCACACGTCTCGAAATATGGAAGATGAAGCAAACTAATAGCATTGGGAGTGACAGCCTGTGTTTTTCTACCTTGGGCTTGCAGTGATGGAACGCGTTCAGTGTTTCTACATTGTTTGTGAAGGCTTGCGCTTTATTCCGAACGCGCCCGGAATAAAGCGCTTGAGCGCTGTTTTAGGCGAGATGTTTGGGATGCTTGGCATATCAATCTGAAATTTAATTTTTTATGCTTGTGTGTTCACGATAAATAAATTTAATTTAAGTATCTTCTTTCAAATACAGAAGAGCTTCAAATTCTTTCTTAAGACATAGAGAAGCAACATATAAATATGTGGAAAATCGCAACGGGCGCACAGAAGAGCTTCAAATTCTTTCTTAAGACATAAAGAAGTAACATATAAATATGTAGAAAATCGCAACGGGCTGGAAATAGACAGTTTTGACCTCAGACAAGATATAAGCCCTTGAACTAACGCATTCACTACGGTATTGATTTGTTGTCTTCAGGTAGACGCCCTAACCTACGTCGATGCTCACAAGGATGTGTTTAGCAGATCATCGCTGATGATATCATTCTCAATGCATCTTTGGCGGTATGCGAGAACACATAAAGATTCATCGGAGCTGTATTACGGCATGCCCTGCAAGTCCGGTCACGCTACTGAAATGTATGACGTAAGTTACTCGAATAGAAACAAGTGTTGCAACTTCATGCAGAACATCTCGGAGTTACTTGAACCTAGGAGTCAGCTGCAGAAAATATGCAGAAATAGGGTTGGCTGGGTTAGCTGGTGTTTGATCGGTATGATGAAAACAAATATTTCAATATAAAGTGAAACACAGAGCCTGTATTGCTTGTTTCTTTGACTTCGTACCATCTCGTTTGCGATTTGTTTAAATGTGCGGGACAACAAATGTTTTCCATGAATATCGCTGCATGCAATCGCTGCACTGACCACGATGGCCGTTGGAGGCGATGTCTAAGCTAAAGCGACTAAGCTTTTTTTGAAATCCCAATGCTTAGCCTTTTTCCGGTATGCTATTTGCTATCCAGAAATTAAGTACAGTTATTTTGAAATCAGTAAATAAACATAATTTATAAACCAACATTCAAATATACTCGCACTTTTCAGCGCCGTGACATCAGCTGGAGGCAAGCTTTCAAGTCGATAAAACAACCTAAAAATAGCTATGTCAAGCATTTGTTTTGTGCTTGTGCGCAGGTACTGGAGCTAGTTTCCGATGCGTTCATTTTGCACCTTACTAATGCTTAGAATCAGTTGGGAGCGAATTCTACGTTCCAACGAGTAATCCCCTGCCTTCAGCTGGAGTCACTTTTTTGTTATTACTAGAAGACGCTTTTAGTTCAAAAAAGGGGGAGTGGGCAAAACTCTAAATGCTCTAACTTTGCGAGATGAAAAAAAACACACTTTATATCGGAAATGTGTAAATGATGTTTGATGGTCTGTTTATTTATTTACTTTATAATAATATCAGTCCCTCAGAGAGACTATGCTCGGAGTGAGTGCGAAAAACAATAGACAATGTAAAACGCATGCAAGACACAATGACAAAAATGAAGGACAATACAACACCTAATACTCATATCAAATAGCAGAAATGTACAAAAAACGTCAACATGAGGTATTTTGGTTACATGGGGGACACTTTACAAAATCCCAAACCTTTTTGAATTTAACAACACTTTCAGGCAGTTTATTCCACTTCCTTATCGTCCGAGAAAAATACGAATTATTGAAACATTATTTGGTGAATCTGTACTTTTCGATTGTCCTAGTATTCTTATTACGTGTGATTCTAAATAGATGGGGTTTGATGATTTTGTGTTTCTCAACCAGCAATGTACCATCTAAAATCATAAAAAAGCATTTTAAACGCTTAGTTTTTCTTAGATAAAAAATAGTGAGGGTGCAGGTGAGCTGGTGAATGTTAAGCATGTTGAATAAACTGAGACTGGGGCAGAAATGAACATAAAAGTCGAAGTAACCTTCGACTTTTATTTCTTCGACTTTTATATTTATTTCTGCCCCAGGCTTAGGTGTATTCCACATGGTCAGTTGTTCTTCTTTTTACTAATAACCAGAGACTTGCCTTTGACTACAGCTCAGATGGTGAAACCAGCCTTCTGTGCTTACAAAAATTTAAACATAGTGCGATTATTTGAATTTTGTTTCTAATTTTTCTGTTAAACCTTTTGTGTGAAGACCCCAAACTTCACTGACAGACTCCAATCTAGGTCCCATTATCATTTTATAAGCTGCATGTTTAGTTTCGGTGGTTACCACTTTTAATATTATTTCTAGTGACTAGAGTTTAGCTGTGGCATTCTTGATTTTATTATGAACATGTTTGTTACAATTTAAATCACTGGGTCTTGTTACTCCTAAATACTTAAATTCATCTACCCTTGTCAAAGGTTCAGTCTTCAAGCAGTGGTTATACACGGAAGGAAATATCCTGTGTGTTATTGACATGCAAACCGTTTTTCAGTATTTTAAGGCATTTGTCAGATCTCGCACCCTTTGAGAATTTCATGGAAACTATCGCCTAGTTCAACATGGTCAGAATCATCTTTTATATAGGTATACAATAAACAACCATCAGCAAGAAGGTATGACTTTACTGTATTATCACAAAGAACGTCACTTATAAAAAAAGCAAAAAAGGGGCCCAAATGCAGAACCCTGAGAGACTCGCGAGTCGAGCAAATGAGGCATGGAAGCGTGTCCTTCAATACTGAAAAATTGCCTTCAACAAAACAAAAACATGTCTACCCATCGCAGAACTTGTGTGTTTTTGGTAAATGCCTGAGCTTGAAAAGGTATATTTTATGGTTTGCCTTATCAAAAACACTTTAAAGTCTAGCAAAATTACATCAATTTGTTCTATTTCGTTAAGGGTCGAAAAAATCGTGCAATAATTATGTTAATTGGGTCCTAGTAGACAAGTATTTTCGAAATCTATGCTGTTTTTCATCAAGTGCAGAGTAGGTATCTGAACACATCCTCAGATGAGTCAAAACAACATGCTCAATTATTTTACAAGTAGATAATAATGAAAAGGGTAAAAAATTAGTGCCCTTAATAGCATTTTCAGTTGTCAGAATATGTAATATTTTGGCCAGTTTCCCATCAGTTGAAACGGGCCCATCTGAAAGCGTTTTATTTAAAATGATCTTAAGATATTTTGGACACTATAACGCCTCAAGAACTGGTGATGAATGTCATCCGGTCTGGCAGCTTTTTTGGATCGGTGAAGAGTAGCTAGGAAAAAATTCCCTCCTCTGAGACCTCCACGTCTTTGATTTGGGGCATCTTCACAAATAAACAAAACGTTGGGAAAAGGTTATTATCAGCGTAATAGACACTGACAAAATGTTGGTTAAAGCAATTTGCTATTTCAGTCTTGTACTCAATCACTTCTTCTACTATCACTTTGGTAATTACCTTTTTACTTGGTTTCAGTTGTCGCCAAAACTTCTGCGTTGAATATCTCAAAAGTTTGGCATTTTAAAATAAAGAAAATAGTTTTCAAAGTTTCCATCCTTATTTTGAGCTCTTTTCTCACTGACTGTATTTTTGCCGGCTTAAACCTGTCGAGTTTTTTGCCTGGTCTTTCCCTACACCATGATAATCAACTTTGTGGTGTATTATGCCCATTGTGATCCAAGGGCTGTTCAAGTTTTTTTCTTTCATATTTCCGATGGGAGAAACATACGAGTGCATCCAAGTATCATTTCTTTAAAATTGAGCCATTATTCTTCCACCTTCATCAAAGGTTTGCCAGCTAGGTGCTCGAAGTTATCCTAGTTCAGGCTAAGTTGATAAATAACTGACTCGACAATCACTTTTTCAAACCTTTAATACGAAGTATTTTCAATTCTACTGAGCATAGCCTTTAAGGACAACGTAAATATACAGTTCTGTGCTCTGAAATTTCGGGGTTAATCTTGCAATCATATGCGTGGTTTATAGTGTTCTTATTTATAAAAAAAAATATAAAAGAGTTTCTGATTGCCCTTGTATTCTGGTATGTCCCTTAACAATTTAAGTTAAATTATGTGAGAACACTATAATTAAATGTTCCTTAGCACACGATACTTCGTGGTCCCAGAACCTAACGTTACCCAGTCCAATCCGCTGATAATGAAATCACCCAATGAAAGAACCTTTTTGGAACTTACTTTCAGTTTAAAGCAGAACTCACTTAGTTCTTGGAAATATTCACAGGGCATTTGCAGAGGTAAATACAGTATTCCCACAATTAACTCTCTTTTTTTCATTTCGATGCCAAACAATACATTTTTTATGCCTGTGGCTTTTTTGATTTTTGAACAAATTAAACAAGATTTGACAACTGGAACAGCATCTCCTTCTATTCTTTCTCTGTCTTTTCAATATAGCACGTAACCAGGAGGTAATATTGTATCATCTGTTATAGACGAGTCTAACCAGGTTTCAGTGATAGCCACCACATCGGGGTCATGCTCTCTCAAAATATGTTTTTGCTCGAAGGTGTTATTTACGATACTTTTTGCAATAAGGAATAAATACGACACTTTTTGACCTTGGTAAACCAGATATCTGTCAATTACCATGCTCTGGTAAAGTTACTTCTCTGGCTGAGCCAATTTCAACTTTCTGGTTTGTATCTACTTCATATGCGTACGTCACTTTATTAATCTTCAATTTATCATACGATAAGTATACCTCATCGCCCTTTTCCCTATTTCCTTTCACACTCTCCCGCAACATTTTTATCATTTTGACATTTTGACATTTTTTTGAAAAGTCCTTATTATAAATATGCATGCTATTTTTTTTTTAGAATTTCTAAAAACATTTTGTTTTTCATAGCAGTTTCTAAGGCGCAAGATTTTTGGTCCCGGTTTACCCCTAGCCGCCCTTCCGAGACGATGAATTCTCTGAGCAGATTTAACTTCATCACTCATTTTTGTTTTAAAGAATCCTTCCACCACTTTTTCCACCAGATGCTGCTTTGTCTCTGTGTCAGAATCCTCTACTCTATAGATTCCCCAGTTATTTCTCCAAGTTCTCTTTTAAAAGTCATAAGTGTTGACCTCAAGTTTTACTAAGGTCGCTCCTAGATGCACTAGTTATATTGTCACGAATGACGAGGTGACAAACAAGGAATAACTGAGGAAACTGAAACGTTTAATGGGGCGAACTTGTGCCCAAAAATAAAGAAGGAAACAAAAGATAACAGCAGAGCGTCGCGGGCGTCGAAAGCGGCGAAGCAGCAGGATCGAACGCTGAGGCGAAACTGACTGCGGCTCGCCAAGCGGAGCCCCTTATGTACACGCGTGAGGTTCTGGAACAATCGGCGTAGAATGTTCGACGCGTAGAACATTCGGACCTCGAACAAGCAACAGGATTCTCGAATTTACCAGAAAACCAAACTGCAGGGATAAACAAAAGACACGTCGCTCCCAGGAATCGAACCCTGGCTTTTCGCGTGGAAGGCAGGCACGATAACCGTTAGGCCACGCGCGCGCTGCCTACTTGGCCAGCTGCGCGCGCGGCATTACTCCCCCTTTAAAAAGTGCATCGCCCCGATGCAACACAAAGCAAAACAAAATAAAAAAGAACGATAAACCAAAGAGTCATTTGCAACACATAGGGTCCACAGTCCTATCGAGCGTAGTACGGCTTTAGGCGCACGACGTGGACGACTTCAGGTCGTGGTGGGCGGCGTGATGATGTTCTTGTTCCGTCGGGCATCACCTCGTAGTTCAGATCTCCAAGTCGACGAAGAACCTTGTAGGGTCCGAAATACCGTTTTAGGAGTTTCTCGCTGAGGCCACGGCGGCGAATCGGTGTCCAGACCCATACTCTGTCTCCAGGCTGGAAATGGACGTCCCGGCGACGAAGGTTGTACCGGCGAGCGTCGACACGCTGTTGATCGTGGATTCGAAGGCGGGCTAGTTGGCGCGCCTCTTCTGCTCTCTGACTGACCGCATGGGCATCGTCGCATCCGTCATCCGCTGGCTCATGGGGCAGCATCGCGTCCAGCATGGTCGTCACTTTTTCTGCCATGCACCAGCTCGAATGGTGTAAACCCGGTTGTTTCTTGAGCTGCGGTGTTGTAGGCGAACGTGACGTATGGTAATACCTCGTCCCACGTCTTGTGTTCTACGTCGACGTACATGGAGATCATGTCAGCGATCGTCTTGTTGAGCCGCTCCGTTAGGCCGTTAGTTTGCGGATGGTACGCGGTGGTCCGACGATGGCTGGTGTGACTGAGCCGAAGGATCTCTTGCGTGAGCTGAGCCAAGAACGATGACCCTCGGTCGGTTATCAGGACTTCGGGGGCGCCATGTCGAAGGAGAATAGATTCGACGAAAAACTTGGCGACTTCCACCGCTGTCCCCGACGGAAGAGCTTTCGTCTCGGCGTATCGTGTAAGATAATCGGTTGCGACGATAATCCAACGGTTTCCTTGCGTCGATGTTGGGAACGGCCCAAGCAAATCCATTCCGACCTGCTGGAAGGGCGTAGTCGGGGAAGGTATCGGCTGCAGGAGTCCTGCTGGTTTCGTCGGAGGCCTCTTACGTCGTTGGCACTCATGGCACGACCGTGTGTACAGATGGACTGTTTTCGGGAGTCTCGGCCAGTAGTACTTGTCACGAATCCGGGCGAGCGTCCTGCTGTAGCCAAGGTGTCCAGCCGTCGGGTCGTCGTGGCAAGCTTGAAAGATTTCTTCTCGCAGGCTGGCCGGAACAACCAGCAGCCAGGCAGGGTTGCTCGTTCCGAAGTTCTTCTTAAAGAGCACGCCTCGCCGCAGAATGAAGCTTGACAAGTCTCGGACCAAGAATCGCGGAACAGAACTTCTTTGACCTTCGAGGTGGTCGATCACGGCGCGAAGTTCGGGGTCGTCTCGTTGAAGTGCTCCCATGTCGGTATCTGTAATTGCTCCGAGAAAACGGGCGTCATCGTCGTCGTCGGTGCTGTCTGGAGGAGATTCGACTGGGGCCCTAGACAAACAATCGGCATCATTATGCTTGCGGCCAGACTTGTGCACAATGGTCACGTCGAATTCTTGCAGTCTAAGGCTCCAGCGAGCGAGGCGTCCTGACGGGTCCTTGAGGTTGGCGAGCCAGCAGAGAGCATGGTGGTCCGTGACGACGCGGAACGGGATGCCGTACAGGTACGGGCGGAACTTGGTTAACGCCCAGATGACAGCGAGACATTCCTTGTCGGTAGTTGAATAATTTTTCTCTGCCTTGGACAGTGCCCGGCTTGCGTAAGCGATCACCCTTTCTGCTCCGTCTTGTCTTTGGACGAGCACTGCGCCTAACCCTGCGTTGCTGGCATCTGTGTGAACTTCCGTTTCCGCTGATGGATCGAAGTGTCCGAGGATAGGGGGCGACTGGAGTCTTTCCTTCAGTTCGTTGAACGCTTGTTCTTGCTCCTCCCCCACTGGAAGTTTACGTCGTCCTTCGTCAGATGCGTGAGCGGTGCAGAAATCTTGGCAAAGTCGCGAACGAAACGTCTGTAGTAAGCGCACAGCCCAAGAAACCTTCGTACGGCTTTCTTGTCAGATGGCTTCGGAAATTCGGCGACAGCGGATGTCTTTGCAGGGTCAGGACTTACACCTTGAGCACTCACGACATGGCCCAGGAATTTGAGCTCGCCGTAAGCGAACCGACATTTTGACGGCTTCAGTGTCAGTCCGGCATTCTGGATAGCTTGTAGCACGGCTCGCAAACGTCTCAGGTGCTCGTCGAAGTCACTTGCGAATACCACGACGTCGTCGAGATAGACGAGACAACTTTGCCATTTCAAGCCGGAAAGAACGGTGTCCATTACCCGCTGGAACGTCGCCGGTGCTGTGCACAATCCGAACGGCATCACTTTAAATTCGTACAGCCCGTCCGGCGTGACGAAGGCAGTCTTTTCACGATCTCGTTCGTCGACCTCGATCTGCCAGTACCCACTCTTCAGGTCCATCGACGAAAAGTATCGGGCGTGGCGCAGCCGGTCCAGGGTGTCGTCGATGCGCGGCAGCGGGTAGACGTCTTTTTTGTTACGGCGTTCAGTCGGCGATAGTCCACGCAGAACCGAAGAGTCCCGTCTTTCTTTTTCACCAGGACTACCGGTGAAGCCCACGGACTGCTTGAGGGCTGGACGATGTCGTCATCGAGCATTTCTTGGACCTGCTTCTGGATGACTTCTCTCTCTTTCACAGAGACACGATACGGCGACCGATGAACAGGAAGCGCGTTGTCTTCAGTGACAATTCGGTGTTTCGCAACGGTCGTTTGGCGCACCTTTGACGACGTGGAGAAGCTTTCATTGAACTCGGCGAGAAGGTCACTGAGTTGTCGTCGTTGTGGGGTGGGCAGGGTTGGGTCGATGTCGAACTGCGAAGGCGGCGTTATCTTGGGTGGCCACGAAGAGAGGTCTTCTGATATTCCGGCGATTGCGGCTGGGTCCGGGAGTTCCTCGGCGTGACCCACGGCGGTGTCTTTCGTAAGGTGCTGAGCCTCCTGTCGGAAGTTCGTTACGAGCGCGACAGTGTGTCCGTCTCGGAGCTCCGCGATGCCTCGTGCGACGCCGATCCCTCTTCCTAGAAGCAATTGGAGGCTTCCTTCGATCAGAACGTCGCCGCAGAAAGCCTCATCGATCCCGACGGGTACGAAAACACTCGTCCGCGGCGGTAAGTTCACGTGGTTTGCGAGGACTCGTACCGCGGATGAAGTAGCTCTGGGTTCCTCCGGTGGTGGAGCAGGTTTTCGTAGTGTCAGCCGGTTTGCTCCGAGGTCGATAACAGCGCCGTACTCGCAGAGAAAGTCCATTCCGAGTATAACGTCCCTCGCACAGTCTTGCAGAACGACGAATTTGACAGGGCACGTCTCACCGTGGATCTCGACGCGAGCAGTGCAGATCCCGACAGGGGTGATGAGATGTCCGCCGGCGGTTCGTATCTGCGGTCCGTCCCACGACGTCATAACTTTCCGAAGGCGACGAGAGAGTCTCCCACTCAAAACGGAGTAGTCTGCTCCGGTGTCGACGAGCGCCGTCGCGTCGTGGCCGTCGATGATAACGTTGAGGTTATTCGACACTGTTGCAGAAACGTCGCTGCGGGGCGTTGCGGCGTTTGAGTGGGAGGGCTCCGACGATCTTGGAGGATCTTGGCATCGTTCGTCTTCGGCAACACCACCTCCCGGCATTGCCGCGCCTAGTTTTCCCGACGGGAAGCGATGGGTGACAGGCTGTCTCGGCGAGACCGGCGGAAGGGTGATGGCGAGCGTCGGGGAGACGGTGAACGGAATCCTCGGCGGCGAGACGACTCAGGTGAGGAAGAGCGGCGGAGGTAGTCCTCGATGTCCCGGGGTCGCTCTCCAAGACGTGGTCGAGGGTCGTTGGGCGCAAACCCTCGTAGGCCCAGCTGGCGGTACGGGCATCGACGGTAGATGTGGTTTGCTTCACCGCAGTGGTAGCACAGCGGTCGTCGATCGGCCGTGCGCCACACATCCGTCTTCCTAGGCGCCGGTTGTTCAGTATGGGCGAGCTGGGGCTGCCCTTCCCGACGTCGGAAGGTCTGTGGCTCTGGCTCACGTCGCGGGGGTGTGGAATACTGCCGGGCAGCTGGCGCCGGTCTCCGAGCTATTGCCGCGTAGGTCAGGGAGGGCTCCTCGGGTGCTGCTACGCTGGTAGGAGCCTCAGGATGGAATGCCCGTTGAACTTCATCACGGACAACTTCGGCTATCGACAGCGAAGCAGGCTGGTGTGCAGCAGGCAGGAACTTCTTGATTTCCTCCCGGACGACGTCCCGGATGATGTCGCGGATGTCCGGGTTGTTGCAGCTGGACGGCGAAAAGGCAGCGGAGCCGGGAAGTCTCTGGTAGTGTGAGGCCCGTGCTTGAAGGGCACGTTCGATGTTGGTGGCCTCAGTGATAAACCCTTCGACGGTGGTAGGCGGGCTCCGCACAAGGCCACCGAAGATGTTTTCCTTCACGCCGCGCATCAAGACACGCAGCTTTTTGTCTTCGGGAGCGGTTGGGTCGGCGCGATTCATCAGGTGGAGAACGTCTTCGACGAAGCTTGTGACGGTCTCGGTCGGCCCTTGGGTTCTTGCTCGCAGGAGTTCTTCGGCACGCTGTCGTCTTTGCTGGTTGGCAAAGGTGCGTCGCAGCTCGGCCTGGAATTCTTCCCACGTCGAAATTGACGCTTCGTGGTTCTCAAACCAGGTGCGTGCCGTGCCTTCCAGAGCGAAGTAGACGTTCTGAAGGCACTGCTCCGGTGTCCATCGGTTATGGCGGGCCACTCGTTCGTAATGATGCAGCCAGTCTTCTACATCCTCGTGGGCGTCTCCGTGGAAAGGCGTTGGAGTTCTGGGTGCGACCGGCAGGTATACGACGGCAGAAGCGGCCGGGGTCTGCGCCTGGTTGGCCATCGTAGTCTCCTTCGGCTTGACCGTGGGTGGCAGAGGTCCGTGTTCCGGTGGTAGACCTTGGATGCGGCGACTTGATCGGGCCTCGATCTGGTCTTCGTCGGGTCCTCCGGAGCTTGGGTTCGGACTCTTACTGCGGGAACTTGGAGGGGTGCGCTGCACGGACATGCGGTACCCCGCACCTCCACCAAAATGTCACGAATGACGAGGTGACAAACAAAGGAATAACTGAGGAAACTGAAACGTTTAATGGGGCGAACTTGTGCCCAAAAATAAAGAAGGAAACAAAAGATAACAGCAGAGCGTCGCGGGCGTCGAAAGCGGCGAAGCAGCAGGATCGAACGCTGAGGCGAAACTGACTGCGGCTCGCCAAGCGGAGCCCCTTATGTACACGCGTGAGGTTCTGGAACAATCGGCGTAGAATGTTCGACGCGTAGAACATTCGGACCTCGAACAAGCAACAGGATTCTCGAATTTACCAGAAAACCAAACTGCAGGGATAAACAAAAGACACGTCGCTCCCAGGAATCGAACCCTGGCTTTTCGCGTGGAAGGCAGGCACGATAACCGTTAGGCCACGCGCGCGCTGCCTACTTGGCCAGCTGCGCGCGCGGCAATGTTGTGTGTCATTTAGCTCCCTATAATTTTTTTTATCTCAGAAGTAGACGCTTTAACAGCCAATAATCTCTTTTCAAAGCTTTTTTGACCCTGTACCACTGTGGACATGTTGGCTGCCATCTCTTTCTGACTTTCCTGTATTTCTCGCATTGTATCTGTATCTGCGCCCAAATTTTCTTCAACATCTCCTCCCTTAAAAGCACGAGTGCTCTCCAACGACACTCAGCAATTAAAAAAAGATAGCAGTTTCACACGCCTCGGGCAAGGCAACAGCAAAAGACTACGGTCAGCTGAGCGGTACGAGTAATCATCAAATTTGCCGCGTATTTGTGTAAGAGGAAAACAAATATGTATGCGACATGTCATGTTTGCTCTCGTCTTGCCGACTGATCGGTGATCTGTGCAGCTGCGCTCTTATAGCCCCGAAGGCCGACGTGGAAGTGCCTCCCAGGATTTTAATTTACCTATTACACACCCAACTGCAGCACCTGTCGTTGTGTGCTTGGTGGCGAGGGTGATGCCTTAATCCGGGCGACTAGAAATTTAGTTTCCGCGTAGTCCTGTAGGCTGGTTGCCTCTACTTGATTCTGTCAGTGCGTGTCCTCTGTTGCCGTTGAACAGTGGTGAAACAGAAATAGCAAGAGGCAAAACTGCGTAAGAGGAAAGAAACACGTAATCGTTATGTCAGGTTTGCTGTCGCCTTGCACACTGATCGGTAGTCCGTGTAGCTGCGCTTTGATTGCCCCCAAGGCCTACGTGAAAGTGCCTCCCCAGAAGTTTTGATTTTCCAAACAAAAAAAACACGTGACATGAAGAGAAAAAAATATTTATGCGAAATGTCAGGTTTGCTGTCGGAGATCATAAAGAAATATCCGGATTACCCCTTTAGAAGACCGTCACGCACCAGAGGAATCTCTCTGTCCGATACGAAGCAATTAAGAGCAATCGCAAGTTTCGCGCCCCAATGCTTGAAAATGTGATCACGCTTCGAAATTGTTTTTGCCATATTAGGAATTATCACGTTCAGATCAAGTGCATTTCTTTATGTTAATGGCATGCTTTTGGTGGCCAATAAAAGAAGTAATAGAGGATAGAAATCATGGTGGGACTTGAGTATTCTATATGTTAGTCCGCCATTTTGTCGTTCTTAGCTCAATGAGGATTGTATGCGCCGGTACACTGCGCATTTGACCGTAACATGTACATCATTTTTATGCTCGCTGTCGGTATATGCCAGACGAACTATAAGTACAAAATTACGATTATTTCGGACTCGCACTAATACGTTTGGCGTAGCGTATTCAGTTACAATTTTTTCGATGCATGTTCTGGTTCATTAGATGTTAGTAAATATATCTAAAACCTCCACAGCCTCCCCTGCAGCGAATGATTTTGTGTATTTTGTGTTGCAACTATTTCATAGCCTCCTGGAGCCACATTTCGTGAGTGCATCAGTCCCAAGTTTGAAGAGCTAGTTTTCTGCCTCTCCGTGACCGCAAACTGGAGTCCTTGCCGGGTTTCTTTTAGAGCGCAGCTCTTAGGCGCCAGTGTACGGCTTCAGCCGCGTCGGCGTCGGCGTAACCGCGCAGTGCATTATAGTAAACGTCCCATAATGCATCGCGTAAAAACGTCCCCATGCCGATACGTCAACGTTCCGAAACGTCAACGTGCCGAAACGTCACAGGGCCAAAACGACACCATGACGTTTCGGCCAAAGTCACGGGGCCGAAACGTCAACGTTACTTCACCGAAACGACACGTGACCTTTCAGAGCCGCGCCAAAACGTCGCGTGACGAGACGCGTTTCGCGCGTGAAAGGAGGAGGAGTCGAAAAGGAGAGGGTATGCATGAGGAGGAGGGGAATACCCTACCCTCAGTTAATCACCTCTTCCTCCACAAGAACTGCGCTCTAAATCGGTGTTACAAAATGTTGTAAATGTCTTTAATGGTTTATACCACTCAACGGGACTCTTCACTAGGGTGGCGCGGATAGTCCATACCCATCCGTGACCCGCGGATGGGTACGGAGTTTGCGTCCCAATGTACGCAAAACTCTGAAAAGTAAACAATTACAATTAAATTATTCTATTTTAAAACATTATGAGTTAGATTGTGAATAAATATAAACGGTCGTCACTTGAAATTGTGACAGTTAGTTCCTTGAATACTTGAGATTTAAAACCAAACATTTTACTATGGTTAGGAAACGGGCCTTTTGTCCTGACTGCTCATTATTGGAATAGAATCATTCAAGCAGAAAGAAAAGTATATTGTTAATCCAACCATTTTTGTAAACCATCCTTGTGTCGGAGAGTTGGATCAATAAGTCTGATAGTAAATTTAAAAAGTGCGCCATAAAAAAGGGGAGAAAAAAATGGTATCGGTTACTCAATTTGTACTACTTTATAAATCATTAGACACGCTTGTGAATAAATCCAGGATCTGGACTAAAATTAATTAAAAAATGTAAGTTGTTTTATGGTAATTTGTACGGTACAGGTCTAGGCGCAATAAAAAAAAAAGTGCGAGGACGAAGTTTTGTGACCATTAAAAACTGTAATCACTTGTCCAGGCCGGGGTGTGAGGAACTCTTGGTAATAGAAAACTAACGAGTTAGTTCTTGCTTTGCATGTTCAATTCTTTCAAGCTTTGGCTGAGCGAGCACCTTACATCTCCTTTAAATCGGGCAAAACCTTAGTAGAGGGCTGCGTAATTTTATATTTCTTATTGAACCATAATACACTTTCTTCGGCACGTTCTTTTGGTGCAATTAAACTTAGCTCAGTAATAAATGTGGTGCCTGGAACCGATATCCAACTGCTATGTTTAGTGTGCTATAAATCCCATACATCACAATTGGTCTCGAAGTGGCAACAAATGACGACATAAAATCCGGAGTGTCTTGCAGTCGGATGGAGCGATCCTGGCGATTGGTCGTAGCAATGCTGGCGAAAAATATGAGCGAACGCCTATATCACACTCGTCGGAGCGTCTGAACTTCTTGCTGCCGAAGCTTCCGTGGGCTTCCACAGTCGAGAGTGACCTGCGATGCAATAGGCGTCTGCCACATCCAGCACCGCTGCTGGGACACCGTCAAGACCACGGCAGGCAACACCATGCCACTTCTATTACGTCAGCAGGCGGTATGGAGTTAGGAAGCTTGTGGTGGCGACATGAGGACACACGAGGTGAAGCCAGAAGCGTGGACGGACGCGTCACCAGCTTTGAGATTCCAAAACCAAGATACGCTATTGTATGAAAAGGAGAGCTGTTGAGTCAGCTTTTTATCATCCAATAGCGTCTCTTGGTTTTGTCAACGTTGGAGCAGTGCCCCATTTGTTCTGGCTTCAGCTTCGGTGGCCTCATGTCACCTCCAGACACTTCCTGCATCCCTGCCATGCGTAAATTGAGGAACCACTTTTTTGGAAGCGGTAAACACTTCTCAGAGACGAGTTACAGTAACCGTAGTAGAAACAACGTTGATGTCAGTAGCTGTCAACCCCGTAGCTGCATCTGACTCCCGTCGAAAGGCTTTGTTGTTGCAACAGTTATACTGTAAGGTTATCAAAAACTCACTTCTTTCTGAAATACTCGCCATAAATTTTCTAAAATAAGGTGTAGTAAACGCAGGTGTTTTAAATGTGTTTAAAGGTCAGAAGCACTGCGCTTGATTTATATTTAATAGAAAATATGTTCCGAAGTGTCTCAGTCTAAGAATGCTTTATTTGTCTACACATCGACAATAGAACACAGCTTAATTGATCCAAACTTTTGATATAAAAAACTTAAACTCTCCAGAACTGATGTAGATAGCTGTTTGTGCCAACCGTCTTTTTCGGGCAATCTTGGACCTTAAAATACCATCAAACTGAACGTAGTACCATGCTCAATGTGTTCCGGGCAGATCAGAGATTTTTCGCCATACATTGTCAAACATGTTGGTTAGTGTTAACTGCCAGGTAAATCGGCTGTCACCTGGTTTCTTTGGAATTCATTTCGGGAAGAAATATCAAAGTAATGTTTCACTTCTGGTGGGTTGATTTATACGCGACATTTTCGCTTTTATCTGGCGCAGCAGAAATTTGCGACAAGTATACTAAAATAATTTGACAGAAACAAAAGCCTGTAAAAAAAGCATATTAGTCCTAAGTAAGGCATTTTTGTAGCATGGTGCCTGGGTATTTTTCGAGCTTTTGAGCGGAAACACCATGCATATGCGAAAAAAATATATGTATTGTTTGTGTCGATTATTCTTCTTTAACAGGCGTGCAATGCTTATTACCCCTATGACTCCGCCAGCCCTACGGATCCTCAGCACACGATACTCGGTTATGAATACAAAATGAAATGGGGGCTAGGTTATGATGACCCTCAGACATTGAAGTGGAAGGTAAGAACTAGAGATTTTCATAAAATATCGTCATAAAATTTGCCACGATGAATTACCAGTAGCCAAGTTGTTTCTCAACGGATTCAAAAAAGAAAATGAATGCATAAAGATAAATTAGTGAATGAATCTCGCAAAATGTAGGAGTTAGTTTTCGGCGTTCCTATAAACAAAGCAACATAGCTCTATCGTCCACCATTATTCAGCTAATACGCTTGTAACTTTATGCAAGCATGCTCGTACTTGTGTTACTCAAATACACTCGCAAGCAACGCAACTTAAACGAACCTGCCTTCTGTTCGTGTAATTTCAAAGGTAAAGGCGGAGTACTTGATTTTGGTTCTCATTACTTGAGGATGCAGTAAGATACATTAAAGTTGTGTGAAAGCCACAGGATTTACCCCTGATAATGATGTCCAAGTGCAGCATATTCATTTGACACGAGCACTGCAGAAACACTCCACCCTGTCTCAAGACAAGCATAAGAGCAATGGATGAGTGTCTAATCGCTTCCGTGACTAGGACAGCCAAACCCTAGCATTGTCCGGAGCTCAGCACGGGCTCTTTGCGTCGTTAATTCCTGCGACTAGTTACAATAAAAACATGTTAGTTAGTTAGCTTCTTTTTAACATGAACCACATCGTTAGTGGGTCTCTAAGAAAAAAGAGGCTCAGAAATGTGCATGGTCCAGAAACCGAGCCACGTTTTCGGTTAGCGTTTACCCTTAACGCAAAACTCGAGGGAGCCCCTAAGGCCAACAAATATGGCAGAACCCTGAATCACTCGCTTCTTAACACGTCCATGATGGTCACTGCACTATTAGGCATGTTCTTTGCCAATTGATTGTGCAGCAGTCTTTCGTTTTACCTGAGTTCGCTTTAATTACTGTTGGAGTGATCATCTCGCTCTGCCTTCTAAATCGTTTACTAGTTGTCGCCGTTCCAAAACCTGATTGGACGCTGTAAAAATGGCTCTGTGAACCTCTCAAGCTCTACTATTTGTTTAAAGCAATTGAATCACTGTAGAATGGCGGACAGAGGTGCGAGCTTTGAGTTCTGTTGCGGCTCGGCTGTGGGTGCCCTCGTTCAGGTGGAGGCGAAGTCGAAGCTACTCCCCTCGCCGTATTCGCACGTTCCACCGTGTTGGTTGTTACGGTATTGTGCTTTGGGCGCGATGTGTAGACGCTTTGAACACGCAAAAAATTGAGCCGCCATTTCCGACCGTCTGTTTTCTTAGTGAGATGCCGAGGCACTGAAGCGGGCGTGGACGAGCTCCTAAAGGCCTACAGTAGAGGAGGAGGACCCTGTAGCGCCTAAAGCGGCACTGACCTGTCCTGTTGTGACAATTATGAAGTGCAGCAAACAGAATAAGAGAAAAAAAACTGAAGGTCGGTTAAGACGGCGCCCATGCACAGCTGCTGCAAAGCGTCTATACCCATGGGCTGTACCAACCGGAGGGGCAAGGGGGCGCTTGCCCCCGGTTCTCAGAGGGGGGGGGGCAAGGCATGTGTTTTGCCCCCCCAGAAAAAGCCACCACTGGGCAGGACAAACACTGGCCGGCGGCACCCAAAGGATACCAAGTCAAAGAACAAAGAGCCGGGTTGGTGAAAGTACAAGAGTCAAAGAAAAATAAAAACACTTAGGGACAAGGACAGACAGCACAGTTCTTTCAACTAGCAACACACATTTACTGATGTCTCCTTCAGTACGTACTATCTCCCTCCTAATTTCTGAAACTAGTGGGGAAGTTACGGATGACAAATATCATATTTATATACGCCTGGAAAAAGGACAAAATTCCCAAATACACTCGAAGATAAAGACAAAGAAAATAAGAAAGGAAAAAAGAAACACCATTAACAATATCAGATTGAGGGGTAGAGGGCCCTTTGACTAATTCAGCTCTGGCTTCAGGCAGTTCATCTTAACTCAGCGACAACCCAAGAGAAGGAGCAGTGATGTTGTGTTCGTCACCGGCTATCCTGTTTTAGCTTCAATAATCTCTTGGCCGAGCTTGTTCTTGTGTCTTCCAATTATGCTGGTGTGCCTGGAACCGGGCCACGGTGTAAAATACACTCTTTAGGTGAGGACACGGCGGGGCTGGACGCGCGGCGCGGGGAATCAGATAGTGTTCGTTCGACGGGCATCCGAGAGCGCAGTACTCGCAGCCACCGTGCCCGCGGCTGACAGGTGTCGCCGGCGGCCAAACGGCGAAACTGTGTGAGAGCGAAAAACAAAATCATCGTTGCCATGACACCCCGGTACACCGTGGTCTTTCTGCACGAGCGACAACCTCGCTGGAGCTCTGCGCGTGTGGAGCATGAGGCTGCACGGAGAACCGTCTTTGCCGTGCCCACGGGTCGACGAGTCATCTGCCGTTTTAAACTACCTGTAACGCCGAATTAGGGCGCAGCTCTTGAGGAGGAGGGGCTGGCACGGGAGCGGGGGGGGGGGGGTCACGTAGCCTGGGGGTCACGTGACGTCGAGGAAGGAGAGAAATTTTCCCCGCTAAACTTAGCGAGAAAAAATTTATCCGCTGAATTTAGCAGGGAAAATTTTCCGCTAGATTTAGCAGAGAAAATTTCTTCGCTAAATTTAGCGGAAGCTTTCTCCCGCTAAATCTGGCGGAACATTTTCCCCGCTCAAATCTGGCGGAAAATTTTCCTCCGCTAAATTTAGCGGAGAAATTTTGACCGCGAGATTTAGCGGATCAAAATTTTCCGCTAAATTTAGCGGGAAAATTTTCCGCTACATTCGCGGAAAAATTTTCCGCTAAATTTAGCGGTGTTGCCAAATTTAGCGGGAAATTTTCCGCTAAATTTCGCGGGAAAATTTCCGCTAAATTTAGCGGGACTTTACCGCCGACGCACCGACGACGGACGCGCGAACGGCGACGGCGACGCCGCTCAAGCCGGAAACGGGTGCATTAAGAGCTGCGCTCTAAAAATCTCGTTGCCATGACACACCTGGTACACCGTGGTCTTTCTGCACGAGCGACAACCTCGCTGGAGCTCTGCGCGTGTGGAGCATGACGCTGCACGAGCCGTCTTTGCTTTGCCCTACGGGTCGACGAGTCATCTGCCGACGCCGCTTGAAACCATAGTGAGAGAGAGAGAGAGATGAAAAGCGAACTTTATCTGCACTGCGCGAGGAGCGCGCTGTCCTCAACTGAAGAGTATTATCTTACACCGTGAACCGGGCTTCGCAGTTCTTGCAGAGGCGTTGATGAACAACTATTGGATGAAAGAGTTGCTGGGAGCACGGGAAACCTCGAGGACGTATGCTCTCGTAGGCGGGTGATCAGGCAACGCCCATTCTGACCAATGTATCGGTCACCGCATGAAAAAGGGATGGAGTATACCACTCCTCTTCCCAGGGAACGGTCTGATTGGCATGTTTAATGGAACATCCTTTGGACGCCTCGTTGTTGTTCACTCGTCTGCAAAGTTAATTTAGGCGCAACTTGCACGAAAAGACAATTGAATTGTTGAAGCGCGCTGTAATTCCCTTCAGTCTGTGTGCAGAGTTGTGCACATATGGTATGGAATATAACATGTGAAGTCTTACTATGTGGAGCACGGGGCCTTTGGGTGGCTAAAATTATATGAACAAGAATAGTGCTCAGAAGACCGTGCCGATAACCAGCTTTGAGAGGACGTTCTTGTTGCTCTGCAATGCTTAAGCTTAAACACTGAGTACATGATTTGGCGCGGTAAGATGAAAGGAGAAACCGAATGATTCTATGCTTTACCAGTTTAGAATGGGTACTGCAAAATGGAAGTATAGGTTCCCGAGATCGTTGTTGGAAGGCCCAACAAATTCCGGTCGGAAGAAGATGGAGACGAAGATCGAGATACTGGATACCATTGCCTGAGCTGTCTTACCTTGTGAAATTCAAGCCTGAAGATGAAGAAGTAAAGGCTTGGACTACAGATTCAGAAGAAAACATAGATCCGGTGAATGACTAAGTTTTCATCAACGTAACGAAATACATGGAAGACGAGAGTCAACTCTTCAAGGCGAGCTTTGATCTCCCGGTCCACATACAGAAGAAAGATTCCGCTGAGGACCGGGGCGAGGCAGGAGCCTATGCAAACACCTTTTTTTTGCCTGAGAATTTCGTTCCCATGTTCGACAAGTGTCAATTGTAGATGTAGGGCCAAAAGGTCTAGAAAACCCCGTTCAGATACCTCAGATGAGTTTTGAAAGTCGCATGGGACATGTTCGTGGATGGTACTTGGTACAGGATCCATTAGAAATGCGGGATCTAACCGGTAATATAATTCCTCTATGTCTAACGAAAACATTGTGTAGGCCTCGGGAGTAGAATGGAGGTCATGAAGACGAGATACTAGTTCTGTTAAGTTGGCAACTCGGAAAGGTCGGTTGAAACTGATCGATGACAGATGCTTTTGCAGAAAAAAAGCAAGAGGCTTCTGCCAGTATCCCTTTTCTGAAATGATGCTTCTTAGGGGAACTCCTTCGTTATGGGTTTTTGCCGTGAAAAACAGAGCTATGTAATTGCTTGGAAGGAGCCCCAATGGCAGCTTTAAGAGCCGGGAGATTAAGGGAGCAACAAAGTTACTTTGCTTTTGAGCGGAGAGAGCCTGAAGGCCTAGTCTTAAGAGTATCAAAATTATTTTTTAAGGCCTGGCTCACCTTCTGTCCATAGGAACCTTCATCAAAGATGACAAGAACACCGATTTTATCTGATTCCAGTGGTTTCAGGTGACATGTTTGCAATTCTTCGACTGTAGCCCGGATTGGAACTTTGCCCGTAGGTGGAGGAGGATGAGCGCAGGCAGATCGGACTCCAGCATCAAGAAATGCTTGCCGGTCTTGTTCTGGAATGTGAGTCGCAACAGAATGAACTGAAGTTATAGTTGGTTCACCCTTGTAGTTGGAATGTTCGAAGACAACTTAAGACCCTTGGAAAGTAGATCCAAGGTACCAGGGCTGAGTTGATGGTCACATAGAACAACCGGGGGCTCAAGTTTCGTTTGGAAGGTCTTATGGTGAGCAGCGGTCACACCGGTGACAACTTTCTACCATGAAGATTCGAGAAGATCTGATGCAGCTTTTGGAGGAACCGGAAAGATGGGTGGGCTCCATAAGCTGGACCAAAGATGATGTTCATCTGTTGTGGGAGGATCGTTTCCATTAAGCGTAACTGTTGTGACACCTCCTTCCTTGAAATCTGCATGAGCCTGTAGTCGGTAAAACATTGAATCATTCGGTCTCTCCTTTCATCTTCTCGCGCCAAATCATGTTCTCACTTTTTAAGCTTACGCATTGCAAAGCAACAAGAACGTCTCCTCAAAGCTGGTTATCCGCAAGGTCTTCTGAGCACTATTCTTGTTCATATAATTTTAGCCACCCAAGGGCCCCGTGCTCCACGTAGTAAGCGTTTACATGTTATCTCCATACCATATGTGCACAACTCTGCACACACACTGAAGGAATTTCAGCGCGCTTCAACACTATAATTGTCTTCTGGTGCAAGCTGTGCCTAAAACAACTTTGCAGCCGAGTGAACAACAACGAAGCCCCCAAAGGATGTTCCATCAGACATGCCAATCAGACCGTTCCCTGGAAAGAGGGAGTGGTATACTCACCTCCCTTTTTCATGCGGTGATCGATACATTGGTCCGACAGGGCGTTGCCCGGTCACCCGCCTACGAGAGCACGTCCTCGAGGTTTCCCATGCTTCAAACAACTCTTTTCATCCAATAGTTGTTCACCAACGCCTCTGCAAGAACTGTAAGCCCGGTTCCAGGACACCAGCATAATTGGAAGACACAAGAACAAGCTCGGCCGAGAGATTATCGAAGCATACAGGATAGCCGGTGACGAACACAACATCGCTGCTCCTTCTCTTGGGTTGTCCAGAGTTGAGATGAACTACCTGAAGCGAGAGCTGAATTAGTCAAAGGGCCCTTTGTCTGGTTTTGTCAATGGTGTTTCCTTTTTCTTTCTTATTTTCTTTATCTTTATCTTCTAGTGTATTTGAGAATTTAGTCCTTTTTTCCAGGCGTATTAAATATATTAATTTTTCCGTAAGTTCCTCATTAGTTTCCAAAGTTAGGAGGGAGATAGTACGTATCGAAGGAGACATCACTAAATGTGTGTTGCTAGTTGAAAGAACTGTGCTGTCTGTCCTTGCCCCTGAGTGTTTTTATTCTTTCTTTGACTTTTGGATACCAAGTGCATCACCCCGGCCCTACGGGAGGGGGGGTTGGTTGCCCCACTCAAAAGCAAGTTGGTACGCCACTGTCTATACCCCGTTCACACTTAATATGACACTGCAGTCGATGCTACAAGCACGACAGCTCGAAGTCACAGCTTCAAAGCGTCCTTCCACAGAACGAGCGCTCGCGCTAGAAATGTTTATGTGAAACCCAGATGTGCGGGCTCGTTCGCCCTTGCAGCTTTGGCTGCAGCCTCAGCTTAAGGGTGAACGGGGCATAGTTGTTGATAAGGTAATCTATAGTTCCTTCACATTTAATGGGGAATCCACACGAAGGAGTCATCCGCCATTTTGCTCCGCGGAGCACACATCACGTGAGACACACGTCATCCCCTTTTTGACGCCTCGCAGCGCCGTTTTCCTCCAAGACGGAGGTGCGGAGGCTTCGTACTCTTAGCACGAAAGCTCCGCAGGTGGGCGGCGGAGCCGAGGACGAAGTTTCCCGGGTAGTGGACGTCACGACATCCGTCCTCGGAGTTATCTTTCGTGTGGATACCCGTTAATTTGAAACAAAAAGCTCCGCCTTCATGCACGAGCATTCTGCCCTTCATAACAAAAATGTGAGCGCGCAGACACGCACAGCATAAGCACCGTGGAAGCCAATGTGCTCGCGCTGAAGGTGGAGTTTGCTGTCTCAGCTTAAGAGTGAACGAAGTATATAAATCGGCACGAGAGCAAAAGGTGTCTATGCGGGAGCATGGCCTCTACTTTTTGAGCAGTACTTGTGGTGATGACGGAACGACGTAAAGCTCACTTTGGCTTTGATTGAGAGGATAAGGGGTAGATCGCAACGCCAGATGCCTTGAGGTCTCCCCTTTTTTTATTCAATCAGCCAATAAAACCTGGGCGTTCTAACATCATCGCAACCAATTGCGCAAGACGCAGCCGAAGTTGCGGTTCGCATTGTTGAAATTTCAGCGCCTCGCGAATCCTAGTGGCTCTTTTATACCCTTTGTAAAGAACAACGCCACAGAAAAGGAACACATAAGAATCGTGCTTTAAAGCTCCGAACAAACTGTGACGCTCTTAGTTTACGTGGTACAAACTCACCTCACTGTGCCTCGCATTGCTTGTCACGTTTGCACAGCTTTTATAGTTCTGTGTAGTGCTGAAAAACCGCAAAAAAACATCTTTGCATGTCCAAAATGTGTTAAATTTAACGCCCCATATCAATCAAAACTGTCGGATTCATGCTGCCACCACTAGGCAAGGCGTCTTTTATCTTGCGTGGTAACGTCAAAACCTGTAACGTCCCGACGTTTTTTTCTTTTTTTTCTGTCTGTTAGCACGCCAAACTTTGTTTCTTTGCTTTGTTCTTGCTTTGTTTTCTGTAATGCGTGAAACGGCGTCTCTTGGCTCACGCTCTCAGCTCCGTAGGTTTGATAATCGTTGGCTTTGTCCTGTGCGTAAACGGCGTTCGACGTTTTGTTGTTTTTTAATATTTTCCTCATGACCTCGCGTTTTTACACCTTTTTGAGTTATCTAAATTTTTTTGTACACAAAACACGTCATAACGAGTCTCTTTTCTCAGCGTCTCACGGGCAGCGCAGGAGGACAATAGGGCACGGATATTCTCTGACTCAGAACGTGCTAAAAAGTTTCAGAAGAAACTTTACTCTTGCCACATACCAAAAACGGCCCGTGCGACCTTGTCACCGTTTGCGCCTAGTACATCACGTGTGATGTACTTTCTCGTTTCTAAAATAACTGATCGATCTTACTGTTATGTGGCAGAAGCTATGGAAGAGAGTATGGGTGGTGTGTGAATGATCACCTTCTAAAACATCATTGTTCAAATTACAGTGGGGTGATTTCTCTGTGCATTGTTTACGCTTTAAAGGAGCCATGAAACGATTTTTCCACTTTCGGTATTTTTTTAGAACCAGTCTACAGCGCAAATAACTGAATAAACTTGCCTTAGTTTTTTTGTTTTGTTTTGAGGCAAGGAAGTTATTTGAGAAATAGGAGCATCGTCCATTCCCTCAAATCGGAGCCAGAACAAGAAACCACGAGGCCTCTGGCTATACTATGCCTCAAACGTTGATTATATTCCCGCGCTGGGCTTGGCAAAGTAAAAGCGTGCTGACCTACTGGCATTGTTAAAGTTTGGCTATTGACATCCCTGCAGTGTTTGGACATGAGCCAATAGCCGAGTTTACGACGATGCATTGATTGTTACGACTCGAAGTAAAGTGCACACACGTTTCGTGTGTCCAAATCATGTACCGCACTTGACTCTAGTTAAACGAGTAGTTTTAATCTCATAATTACGTCATCAAGCTTTGCGGAGGCAAGACTGAAAGAAATAGTAGCCTTTTATCCTCACAAATTCATTGCGGAAAAGAAGCTTCTCAGTCAGTGGCGATATGTGCGAGTATACTTCAGTCAGCCTAGGACCAGTACGCCTCTGAAAAGTCATGAACGTTTCAACCCTATATGGTTTCTTGACCCTTTTATATAAAGATTTTGCTAAGCACCGGGCGCATGTCGCACCGCCAAAACTTCAGCTCAGAGGAAATGGGCCACAGTGCACGCGACGTCTCTTTCGATTTCGCACTCCGCTCGCAGAGATTTGCCTTGGGATTGTCGCATAGGAACAATGCTACACGCCTGTTACCACAACAAGAACAGCTCCAAATCATCACTTAAAATACGCCGATACGACACATGCAGTGCCGAGTTGTAGGTTTAGCAGCGATGCATTGAAAGCTGCATATAAAAAACATTCGGTATAGAAACTTGAACCAAAGCTGTGATGCAGATTCAGTTCTGCGTCGAGTATATCATATTTCACACTAGCCAAACTTAAAGCATACCTTGTGAAGATTTGGTGTCTTAGAGTAATCCAGATGAAGCAGCAGCGACCACGAGTTCTGTTCCGAAACCAAGCAAGACAGCCCCGCACAAAGTCACAACCGCGATCCCTGCAAAACCGAAGTGTCGGAGACTCGGCGACTCGGCACTTGGCCAACTCGGCGGTGAAGGCAGTGAGGGCGCCAATGAGTCTGGTCAAGTGAGGTTAAGTCACTGTAGTTTCGGAATCCGTTGAACTAAATAGGTTGGGTTCACTTTCCCTCTCATTATGCCTCCTGTTTTGCTCGTTTGGTCGCGCCTCTCCCTCTCACTGTCCATGTTCTCGTTTTGGGAGGAAAAAAGAGAAGCAGTTGTTTCAATCGTGTAGAGGTTACCCGGTTTGCTTACACTATATATCAGGATTGTGTCGTTGCAATATAAAATATATTCTGTGGACATCGTCAGTGTCAAAGTGGTACCGGATGTGAATCAATATCATTTTCGAATCGGCCGAAAATGCCTGATAATGAGCAGGTATTGCCGATTGAGAAACCATATTCAGGAAAAAACACAGTTCGTGTACCATATGTATGATGGTTGCGTCGCCGCAATATAACATAAATTTCCTCAACATCGGCAGTATCAAAATGTACTAGCTCAATTTTCCCGATCAGGGGAAATATTGACAGTACTCGAACGACTTTAACGACCTGAGGCAAATATCGCCACAATATTGTATGCTGCCTGGGTTGTCATTGGGCACCATGTGACGTGGTGAGAACCAGAAGATGGAAGATGATCGTACGCAGACGAGTTCAAGCATGTGACCTAACTAACGTTCTGGATATTTGAAGACGATCGGAGGCCAGTCGTCTTGGTGTTGCAAACAGCGGGATCTCTTTGTCTCGATGTGATGACTGAAATTGTGCTAGATTCTCTGACTGGGCGCCGGCGAGTTCAAGCAGTTGGAAACTCGTCACCAATGAACTTTCGCGAGCTGTCCAGCTCCGCTCGTTGGAGGCTAGGAATAAGAGGTGACATCTTCAATAGCTGATCTTGAACACCGAGTTGCGTCTCACCGTCTTGAAACATGTTCATCCGCAAGTCTACGCGTAAGCGCAAACAACCGTAGAAAATCTGCTATGATAGCTCGACGGACGTCCGCGATAATAAAAATCCAGCGGAACGTTCTGCGGAGCCTAATGTCCAGTGTCTGTGACCTCTCTCCGCTTGCCTTGATTGAAGATTCGTGTACAGCTTGAAGTGGCGGAGATTCCTGACGCTGACGACGGTCCTCCATAATTGGAGGTACCACGCTGAAAAGCCCTAGTGTAAATCAAAATACAAACCTCGGTACGGCGTTCGGTGACGTAAAAGAGCCGGCCAGACGTCGGCCTCTCGACGCTGGTGGCATTCAACGGGAGCTTATTACGTTTCACGAGTTGGTACATGGTGGGGACATTGTCTCGCAGATGCCGATTTCGGCGGTGAAGCCAGCATATTTCCGAGCCAGGGTACTCGTCGAGGGAACTTCTGTTGTGTCGACACGAATTTTCTCGAGACTTCGCAGGCTGCAACGGTCGCATCTTCATTTCGCAGAGCTCTTGACTTAGTTATTCACCTCTAGACTCCAAGCGGTTTTTGAAGTCGAAGATCTGAGCGAGTTGAGCGTTCACCTCTGTCGACGGTGGACGTGGTTATGGTGATTCCTGCTGCAGTACAGAAATGCCGTGGCCACCGACATTCATAATCTGGTTTGCCATGCGATCTAGTGTGTTGATTGTATTTGTCGTTGACGTGCTCAATTTCATGCGTACTTTTCTTCGAAGACGTTGGAGAAAAAGCTCCATCAGAATAGTTGTATCAGTGATGGTGGCTTTGCCACCGAGAAGCTCTTCCATTCGTCGAAGGACCTCGGTAGGTTTATAATCTTCGGTCTACTCGGAGATCAACAGCTTTTGAAGTCGGCGTGGCTCCGATTTGGTTGTGCCTTAAATCAGCTCCTCTTCGAGATTCTCCTAGGGCTGTTCGACTGAAGGGGAACGCAGTACACTTCACAACTGCCGCTCTTGCTTGCGGAAGAGCCGAGACAACCTTATGAAACTCTGTCTTTGAGGATACATTTTTGTGTTCCCAGAATATTAACTCCGCCGTCAGAAACCACAGCTCTGAGTCTGATGATCAAGAAGTCCGGAAACACGACTGACGATGTCGCCGCCCCTAGGATTGGTGGGGTCCCTCTTGCGCCGTTGTCATCGCTAAGAATAATGCTGCTGATTGAAAGTTGTCGCTCCGCTCACCAAAAAGCCAGAAGCATCGTAGCTGTTTGAGTTGAGAGTCATCAATATGTAGAGGACGTTTTCTGTACATCGCGATTCAATTCACTACATCTACAAGAGCTTAGATGCCGTAGTTCGAAAGTATCTTGAGTCAATGAGAGGCCTCGTGCTCGTGTCCCCGTCAGAGTCTTCTTCTTCCTTTCCGGCTGGTCACTTCAAAAGTATAGACCAGTACAAGAAATCTAATGTGGCGTGCCGGTGGCGCCGTCTCCACTGTGCAGCTCGTCCGATGTGCGATTGTGTTTTGTGGTACCCCAGGATTTCTGTGGGCATGGCCCGGTGGTCTCACGTCCACACATTGAGGTCATACTGTAATAGACACACACGCACGTGAAGAGCTTCACCCAGTGCCTCGCATGGGGCCGTCGACAAAGCTCTCATCACGTGATACGATTCAGCGGTGCGATGCGTTCGTTTGCTTCAGACTCCTTCTCCGCACTGGTTGCTTCAGTTCGCAGGTCGACTTCGTAAACTCTAACACACGTCTCCGTTTCTCTTTCGGAAACGTTGTGATTACGTTGCTGACATTAACGGACTCTGTAGGGGAACATCAGTGCCAAGCTTTTTAATAGTTCGTCAACAGAGCTGCGGCAAATATGCATTTTGACGCGCTTCAACGTCGAAAAGCTTCCCTCAGCTCATGTGTGTAGTGACAAGAAGTGTGCCAAATATGTTAAGAGAAAGTTCAAATTCGGAAACATGCTGGTGTTGTACTACTTGCGGGCCTCTGGCGCATACTTCGGCAGCTGTTCTGAAGGTGTTGCTCGCCACTTCTGCTCCCATATTTTCCACTCTTCCTTGATCTCTTTGAGATGTTTTGGTTTCAGGTTCGCCGTGTAGAATTCTACATCCGGCTGCTGCAACTCGAACCAGCTTTGAACAACGTACTATGGCAGCACGAGCTTAAGACAACACAACATCGCCGTTTTATCAGTGAAGCGCTCGGATGATGCAAGCTCGTCAATAATATATTCTATAGAAGAGGAAGCGTGTTTTTCGTCTGCACTTCTCAGATCCGACTTTTCATAGAATCTCTGGATGAACGGCGAATCCTTTCGGCGTTGCTTCATGTGTTCGAAAACGTTCATTGAACTTTTTATCAACATCTTTGCTCACGCCGTCGAGCTGTTTTAGCACAGGGTCGATATGCTTTAAGGCGATGCTCATGTTTACGAAGTAGCCTCGCAGGTACTGCGACAAACGAATCGTCCGACTGAGACACTTCTCGCTCATTGCGAGACTAACTAGAAAGTTGAAGCTGCATAGGCGGCTGCAAAGTGAGGAAGCAGTCGCATTTTTCTCGGTTTAGCTCTCTAGTATAACTTCCCGCAACTCGACGATGCCAGGCAGCGCTTCACTGAAGAATATCACTGCTTCGAGTCGCTCGACCCACCTAGTCACGCAGTACTTGTGAAGGCGTATAAACGTGCGCGAAGAAGTTTAACGCTGCTTCTTGACAACATCTGTTCTGTTTATGAGCTTCTGAAGTACGAAGAAATTTTGCTAATGGTTGCCGAAGCGTGTCGGATGTCGCTTTCCTTAGAGTCATCGTTTAAGCAAATGTTTAACGAATACAAAGAGCGGTGTTTGTGCACTGATGTGGGATACTCTTCACAAATTAAGACCCGCACTCCGCAAAGTGACCCATTGAACAATAAGGCTTCGTCATACACTTGACCGCTCATGATTTTAAGATATAAACCAAGGCGAACACGATCCATTTTTGACATATTTTTCAGACCTGATCTGCTGAGGATCTTAAAGCAAAACAAATAAAAAAAAAAGTTTTCTCCATGTCCCGTCGTTTTATGCTCCATATACCTTATACATCAGGATAACTGCTCCGTTCGCTTTCCGCCACTTGTGCCATCGGCATTAACAAAGAAATCACCATACTTGTTCACAGTTTGCACTATTCCGACTTGGAAAGGCCTGCCAGTTATTGCAATTAACTCATTTTGAACCGTTGGGCTTGTGTAAAGGGCGTTTCTTTAATACGTTTTTATGTGGTAGACAGGAATCTGATCGCCCCTTGCCCTGTAAAGCAGCAGTCCTCTGAAGTTTTCATCATTTTTGAAGATCCTTTTGGTCTCAGTTGTGTCGGAATTGCTATCTCCCCTGAATGCGATTTCTCGCCTGTCATAATCAAGAACAGTTTCAATTACGTTAAAACAAGTAGGCAGGCGTGTGTTGGTTAATAGTAGGCATCGTAACCTTGCAGCGAAGGAACAAGAAAGGGAAGGACATACACAAAACTTCGAGTTTTGTATCTGTCCGTCTTTTTTGTCTTCATTGCTTGCTTGCTCAGCTGAAAATAGATGTTGTAAATGTTTTCTATTGCTCACTTCTGAAAACCACTGTGACACGATCGTTGCGTCTTTAGTGGTACTCTACTTCCTCTTAATCCTCAAATGCATCAAGTGCGTTTTTCCCCTTCGTAAAGAGAGAGGTGTCGAGACTCCGCGCAGTTTCATGGCACAGTTTTCTTGTTCCAGACTTCATATAAAAACAGGAAACACACCGTTGCAGAATTCTCCTCTCTGCACATCTGTGTAAGCAAACCATTAGAAGCGCTCAAGCCATTTCAGCTGGAAATTTAGCCTTTGAGAGCGCAGCTCTTAGGCGCCCGTTTCCGGCTTGAGTCGGCGTCGCCATCGGCGTCGGCGTCGCCGTCGGCGTAACCGCGGTGACGTCTCATGGCGACGTTTCGGCACCATACCATAACGTCGCCCTCGTGACGTTTCGGGGAGAGGGAGGGGAGGAGGAGGGAAAGGAGTAGGAGGGGAGGGGAGGAGGGGAGTGTGAGGAGGAGAAAGGAGGAGGAGGAGGAAGGGAGGAGGAGAAGTAGCGGGGAGTATGAGGTGGGGAGGGGTATGCCCTCCTCAGTACCCTTCCCTCCTCCTTCTCAAGAGCTGCGCTCTAATTCGGCGTTACAGGGAGTTGTAAACGGCTTTCACTTTTTCTGTCCATTGATATAGAACAAATAAAGTCGTGCCTAGTACAGGGCGTCCAAGTGTTTTTGTGGACCCAACTTTATTCTGACTTCATGGCAGCGTAGACCCAACTTCACTCTGGCTTCATGGTTCACTTTACTTCAGAGGCAGTCTTTTACTAAAAAACGAGTCAGCTGATTTCTCGTCATAGGCTACCACTGTTGTTGTATTCGGACTACTCAAATCCTGTTCGTACAGTCGCCCAGACTCTGCATGCTAACAAATATAATCGTTTTAAGTAAGATTGCGGCCGCTCGAGTCGTGTTTAAAGTTGAAGCTACCCAAACCGCAACTTTCCATGAATTCTGGAACCGAAATCGGCACACAGTGAATTCCGGAAGCAAAATCGGCACACCTATAAAGCTTCTTATAATATCTTGTTAAGGTCGACCAACCCTTGCCGCTCTTTTGTGTTTATGATGATGAAACGCACAGGGCACAGAGAACACAGCACAGCATTGAAAGCATGCAAACGCTCACAAAACTCCTGCCCAAACACTGTACACTCTGTAGACCAACAGGTAGCGGCTCACGAGCTGAAATTAATGGCGTACGCGGGACAGAGGTCCGTAGAAGAGAGAACATGGAAGGGGGGAGCGGTAAAAAGAATCCTAACGGCCTTTCTAAAGGGATTCTTATCCTCGTTGATATCTTTGCTGGACGCAGGGGACATTGTGGTGGCGGGCCTCAAAGAAAACACTTCTGGAGTTGGTACGCGAGTTCGAGGACACAAAGAGAATATCTTAAAGGGATTGTCCGGTCAAATTTTGTATTCGAGAAAACAATTGAATATCATTGTTATTGCCTCGAGACGGATCGTAAGCGCAAGTATCTGAATTTTATATGACCCTCTGCGTGAGTAATTAAATTTATGCTGCTCCAATCGCATTCTAGCGTAAACGCTGCTTTCGTTGGCAGCATTGAAGCTCTGACGTCACAGAACACAAAGCGAGCATTTTTGTCTGCACGTGAACGTGCTTCGTTTTTGTTGTTGTGCTCAACTTGTTTCGTAGTTGGGTGATATTTTTGTTGTGCGGTTGGGTGCCACAACCACCGGGCAGCACATGCGAGCCAAGACATGACGTTCCACACTTTTCCGCGAGACGTGCAGTGACGAGCGAAGTCGATCGTCGCCGTGCGTAGGGACTAGGTTCCCGTCAAGATCAAGATCCCGCTTGTGCAGCAATCATCTCACAGAAGAGAGTACGAGCTGAGCTCTAAGCGGACATGAAGGCTCGTAAGCTGAGGTGTGATGCTGTGCCAACGATATTAAACTACGTCCATCCACTCCTTCACCCAAATCGGACCAATCAATTTGATTATGCAACGAAACCGAAACCAACAGGCTAGGCCATCTGGAAACGATGCCAGAAGTTGTATTTAGCACGTGTGCAGCCCGGTTCTGTTTGACCCGCGTCTGAAAATGGAGCGTGACTACGATTCACCAAGCTCGTCCAAGTCAAGTGACGACATGCATTTGAACGATTCGCCGTTTGTCTTCGACCCGCGGACTTCGCCTCTGAGGGAACGACCCGCAGCCTCATCACCGATCCAGTGGATCCGCTGACATGTGTACCCAGATGCCGCTTCGTGTACTTAGGTGCCGCTTCAGAGGCGAAATCTGCATCCTTTACTTTGCAAGCACCCCTAGTTCGATCGGTGGCAACCGCAGTTGTGTTTGCGCGAAAGGGCAGACGTTTGCTCGAAGCTTATGGCTGTCTGCGAGTAATTTCCTGCTAAAAGGCGCGACTTTTTTGCACGTGCTATGGGAACTGCATTAAAAGAACCGTATTTAAGTAGGGTACAGCCTAGGAGATTATAAGATTCGAAACAAAATACAAGACATCCATCGACCAACGCTTGTTATCCCGACCATCCGACAAACCTTTGCGTTTTGTGACGTCACGCAGCACCTACGGATGTCAGCCATTGACACTGGCGAAATTTGGGGTGCAGTTTCGTACATAGGCTCATGAAAGGTTTAATTAATAACAGGAGATTATATATCCAAATAAAAATGACGTTTGTCTACATCAAGGCTCCCTCGACGTAACGAGCGCAAGAACTTAAGTACTTCCGGTTTCGACCGGACAATCCCTTTAATTGGGGTCGCTGAAAATTGAAAACAGAAGCAATCTATAAGAGCAATCGAGTCATTCTCCGAATCAAGTAATTTAATCAACAGATTGTTAAAAACGACAGGTTGTTCTGAACCGTCATCAAGTTTGACCTCAAAGGCGGCGGCCGCCGAATGTTTGGATTGCGACGCTGTGTTTCTTTCCTCCCGCAGGTGCCGTCTTGGTATTGTCGAGCGGTCTATATGCGAAGCTTTTAAGTGTCCCCACTGTGAGAATCGGTCCTGTCATCACAGTGAATGGACGCGGGAATGGGACTGAGTTTCGTTTTCTTTTCTGTGTGTGTTTCCGTTTGCACGTGTGCCACTGTGTGTAGGTGGACTGGCGGCGCTCCTTCGGGCTGGCGCAGGGGACATTGGAGAAAAAAGAAGAAAGAAAAGAAGACGAGAAGAGCACGTGGTGTGACCTTGTGCCGAGATTCAGCAATTCGCTTCGCTTGTAAATAGACGTGTTTTTTTCTTCCCCCTGTCCGCGGAGTCCTGGCTGCTTTACTTTTCCTTCAGCGACCATCAGCTGCACCCGTCGTCGGGTCCAGGCGCAATCACGAAGAAAGAACATCATTACTCCCACCCCTCATTTTTAAGTAACTGATTGAGCGAGAAGCCCGCCGAGTCGATTTTCCTAGACGCTAAGTTCCCAGGGCGAGAGTTGCGACGGGAGGCACCCGACTCTTCCAACTGCCGTCGGTTGCCTGTGGGAGAGATTCCGTCTCTCGACTTCTGTTTCTCTCTGGGGCAATGAAGGCACTGGCCGTTCGGGAGAGAATAGATAGTAATCTCTCAAATTTTTCAATGATATAAAACACCTCGTTCATTTTGTCGCCTTGCTTCTTGACTGTTGGTTCAGGACTTTGTTCCTGAGATTTGGGGGACGCTAGCCATCTGACCACGCTGCCCAGAGAGACCCAAACATGAGGGAGGGGAAGGGGGAGGTCAACGAGACTTTTCTGAGAAAAAAAATGAAACGATGAGCCTTAAATTAGCGGGCTTGTGGCTATTTGAGAGGCTTTTATGAACTCCCCTCTCCCGATGAGTTCAGACAAATTTACCGGCGTCGTTTGGCGGCAAAGTCAAGACGCTGCCGCTACATTCCTGCCTTTACGTGCCTATCGGGTGCTGACTGATGCGTGCGGCACGTTTATTGTTTGTGATGCTTCCGGAGCCTGTCGTTTACGCAGCGCCCCGTTTGGCCGATGAATTAAACGCCGCAGAAGATGGCCATCAAATGATATGCACAGTCGAGCACGTGATGAGCTTGTTAGTTTGTTTTTGGTGCAGTGAGCTGGCGGGATCGAGTCTCATTCTATTTAGCGGCTAGCACAGGTCTCCCAGCGTCGATTTTCATGTGAAGACTAAATCTGTGTAAGGCCATGGTGTACATGTATACTATAGCTATAAGCGAAGGGCTTCTAAAAAGAAAGAGTTAAATCAAGACCATTTCGGTCGACATCTGTGAAGCTGTCTTTGATGACTCTCCCCCCCCCCCGCCCTACCCTTCCCCATTAAAATTTAGGGGGGGTGGCAGGGCACGCCCTTCCACACTTCCTGCCCTTGGGGTGATCCGAATTGTGTAGTTCGTGTTTTAAAAGTTGATGCAATTAATGTTTTGAACTTGATGTGCTTTCTTTGGAACGAATAAAATAATTTTTTGGAAAATTCGGACCATGCACTCATTTTAAAGAAATAGATTCTGTTGCTAATACAAACTCGGCATTACAAAAAAAGATTACTGTGCTAAAAGGATGTCTTTTCACTTCAAACGTGACTAAAGAAAAGCTGAAGAGTGGACTATTACGCACTAACACAATTAGCTAGGGATCGGAAGGGGAGACAACCCCAAACCAAGAATACAAAGCCTAAAGTAACGTTGATTCAAAACATAACTTATTTTGCTCCTCTGCCGAGTGCTACAGGTCCTATGGTCCTTTTACTATCTGGGACGCTAGCGCCTATGGTAGTGACCGCCCTTACGCTCACAATATTACTCTAATGTCCACGTTTTCTGGTAACAGAGGGCCTCTTCTGTTTTTTCTTTCAAATTTAATATTACAACACGAAATATCACAACAAAATTATCGTCTTCCTCGCGCCGTTCCACGAAGCTAATAGCTGTTTGAAGTTGTGCTACAAAGCTTAGTCGTTGAGCACTGAAGTAGCGATGCACTCAGCGCCACATCGGCGATAAGTGAAGTGCATTATAGAGCGGCATCAGCACACTTTTTAACGCCGATTCGGCTTTGTGCTATAAGTGTGAACCGGATATAAACGTTTTTCGATGAATCGCGGTAACGGAGGCGGAGTCAAACTGGCTGATGGCTTCAGTCAGTTAAAACAAAGGTTAAGGAAATCGCCATGCATTTGAACAATCAGTGAGCTACAAGGGAGTGGTTGAGGAGTATATCTTGAAGTTGTATGTATTTCTGTATGTATGTATGTTTGAATCGAATGTATTTGGTATTGTCTTCAAACATGCAAACCTTTATACAGTAAAAATAAACAACTCTATGTTTGTTTTAGACCTCTTCAAAATTGAAGAAAAAAACACATTATTTTTTTGGCAATTATAATATTATTTCATGCATTTTCCCTGGAATATTTTGCCTTGCTGCCGCATCGTCACTGCAAGTCAAAAACGCAAGCGCCACGTTGTTTATTAAAAACCGTCTTCTAAATGCACACATCAGGTGTATCTCTGCGTTTGCTGCCTTTCTATGAGTTCGGGGCTTTTTCTAGTTGAGAATCGTATTTTTTTTTTTAATATCGGCGTAGTGTCACATGTGTGACAGAATTTGCCACTCACGACACTGTCACTCAAAACGCCATTGCACATATATGAAAATGCAAATGAGAGAAGGAGAGTCGATCGTGATCGTTGTAACGAAAAACCATCCGGAATGGGCAGACACTGCTCTCGTTCTCTTTGGTTGGTGGGAGACAGTGGCTAGAGGGAAAGTCAGCTAGGCTTTGCGTCGACGCACCATTTTCACTAATCAAAGCTAGGAAGCTCGCCACATGTAATAATCTAGAGTGAAAGGTGTTCAAACGAAGTGTTTTAGTATAAACCGACATCAGGGGCAGCGTAATAACGAAATGAGCAGGTCGCTCAGTTCGCAACCGCTAAACGATCTTAGAAAAAAATGGCAACAGCTGGCAATGATCCAACCCCACTCGCCGGTGTGAAAGCCGACTACGCTGCAAGTTGAGCTGCTTGTCCAGCACGCAGGAACGGGAGGAGCTAAAGCCGGTAGTTTGAGACAGCGCGCGCAGCGGAAAGGAGTGGAAAGAAAAGAAAAGTGATCAGCAGAAGCAGGTGGTGTAGAAAGAGCGCGCGTAACGAGGACGAGGGAAAATGGCAGGAAAACACGCTTCTCCTTCCCAGTTGATAGTTCAGAAAATGCTGCATAGAGGCTTTGTTTCTTGGCGGTGCTGAAGGGAAGCGCACGCAGGGTCACAGTGACGATGGTATTGCGGAACCTTTTCCCCACAAATAACTTCTAAGCACGGTCCGAACTAAGAGCACCGCCCACACCAGACTTTCAAAGGTAAGGGATCATCCTCCCTCTAGTCGTCAGTCATGCAAAATAGAAGCCACAACTAACCTTTAATGCTACTGTATTTAAGCACGCTCGACAGACTGACCAAACATATGCACAATTTGCTTGCTGGGGTTTCAGTTCATGCTGCGCTATAAAAAGTATGCTATAAATAAGCTCTATAAAGTGGAAACTTCTTGCAACGCTATATAATTGAAGAATCCATGTAAAAGACACCGCAAGTAAGTGATTTTGATGAAACACGAGACACTCTCTTCTAATAAGATGAATTTAACTTCGAGAATGCCAGCTCCTCAGTGACACTGTGGGCTAAACACCAAGCGCTACTTTCGCTATGAATATATAACCGGTGGCTGCACCGTTGTTACCGTCGGTAGCCTCCAACTCATACCCCACAATATGTGCGCGATTCGCAAGGATTATTTTGTTTTGTGTCACTTTATTATTAGTTTTGTGTCCTCCAATATTCCCGGCAAACCGACGACAGTCTCTTACCTTGCTCCGTAGAATAAACACTGAAGTTCCTGCACTTTTTACTGGAACCGAAAACTGATAAGAAACTTGTTTCGCTTTACTCCGGAGCGAAATAATAAACACTGCTTCGTTCCCCTTACAATTATTTTTTTCAGGATTTTCTATTTTGATATTGTTCTGCTCCACCACACTCGTAGCACATTCTAATATCATCTCCAAAAGTTTCTCTCAATACTGATTATGCCATATACTTTCTTGCCGAATTTTTTTTTCTTTGCTGTGATTGTATTTTCTGTCGTAGAACTTTCCTGAAAACAGCCCGTGCATAGCAATTGCTGCAGTGCGCTGCTTTTTTGTCAGTCGCCCTTCTGCCGCTGGCACCCGATGAAAAAAGTTTCGTTTTTTTTACGTGAAGTCATTGCATTTTCTTATTAAAGGTATATTTTCAGGTTTACGCTTTTGTGCTGCGGCTCTGGTGTCTGTTCTTTCTCTCTCCTTGTCTGAAAGCGCAGTCATGTTTTCTCACAAGTTAACGGGGCACCTCGGCCTTTTCTTCATAGTTCCCAATTTAAAGAAAAATATGGTGAACATACCAACAAACATCGCAGAAATAATATCCCAATCGTTCGGCCCAAAAAAGATGGTCTTCACAAAGGCATTAACTTTACCATTTCAGTCCTCACCGTATTTTTGAAGCTAAAAATATCTACTGGCAACAATTAAAAAGTGACGTCAGCTGAAGTTAGGGGTTCACTCCAAGTTCACTCTTTGCACTTTCGAGTTGGTACCAAACTGATTACAAGTAGTTTTATGCTGTCAGAGAATTGTTTTGGGAGATGGCGGCAGCACCCGCGCAGCAGCACGAAACAAAAAACAGCACAGTTCATTTTTAGACTGCACGGTCTACTTGCAGGTCTGTCTTCCCCTGACGTCACGGTACCGGAAAGCGCGTATTTTTGAAAAATGTTTTTGGGATCATTTATACTTTCGAATTTCCCAACGATTATTTTAATGTTTTGGATGACAATTGGCAGTCTTGCAAGGGTGAAGACCGGGGATTCCGGACATATTGTTTGTTGGTATAGTTCAAAAAACCGCAGGGGTGCCCCTTTAGGAGGGTGTTAACGCTGGCAGTTTATTTCTAATTACAAAAGTGCTAAAGATATCGCGCTGAAAAATAAACTAAGACTTGTTTTGCAGGATTTGAAAATCTAATATTAATTTATATGATGTACTCAGTCAAAGAACGAAAATTGGTGCGTTGCATCATTTCCTTCAGCGTGCGTTAGTTCAGCGTGCAATGTATAGAGAAGTTGGGTATTATTTTCCAACAACGTTACGAGTAAAATATTTTCACGGCCAATTTTATCACCATGTAGATTCAGAGGTTTTACTCTATCTGCATTTTACAAAAATCAATTTTTTAAAAGGTTGTTTTTACTCACACCTAACATTGTCCTTTCTTTCTTTTGCCCAGAATCAAATCATAAAAAGTGGCAAGGTATTCAGAATTTCCGTGTTGAGTTTTTTCAGTGTCGTGGTTTTTTCAAACCTTTCATGTTCATATTTGATCATTTCTTTTTTAACATTTGTGAACTAAACTTAACGAACCGAATCGGTTCGTCAACTTTAGTTTACGACTGATTCGGAAGCAAGAAGAACTTTTGCACAATTTTATGACCTTCATTTCGATTTATGTAGCTCAGTTGATTCATCGAAATTTAATTAATTTTTGGGCATTCATGTAAATTTTCTTAATACCTCTCACTGCAGATCTGCGAAGCAACGAAGCAATATACAGGTCTAAAAATTGGAATGGCATTGTTTAACCTGGAATCTGAAGACTCTACAAAACGATGCGCGAGAAAGAAATTTTTCGTCCGAGCTGCAGGCTACTGGAGAACCGAACCGGTTTCAGATTATTTCAGAAAAATTGTCAATCAGGATAACTTTATATCTTTAAATCTACAGTGTCCAACATAATAAAACACCCAATGTAATATTTCATTTTAATTAAAATGAATTTCCAGCGCAAGAGTCATGTGTTTGTTAACAACTATACAATTAAAAAAGGTAGTAAAAATGATACGCTTGCAATTCCTTGTAACGCCGAATTAGAGCGCAGCTCTTGAGGAGGGTAGAGGGTAGGGTACGGAGAGAAGCGTATTCCCTCTTTCTTCGCTGTACCCTCTCCTTCTCCACCACCTCCCCTCCTCCTCTCCTTCTCCTCCTCATCCCCATCTCCACTCTCCTCTTCTCTTCCATCCTCCTCCTCCCTTATTCTTCCCCCTCCTCTCCCTTATTCCTCCCCTCCTACTCCCCCTCCTTCTCATTTCCCTCCCTCATGACGTAACTCGTGACCCTCATGACGTCACTCGTGAAGGCCTCGTCAAGGTCGTGACTTTCGCGAGTGAAAGTGAAGTGAAGGTATTGACTTTCACTGTGAAGGTTGTGACCTTCATTGTGACCTTTACGAGTGCCCTTCGTGACGTCACTCGTGACCTCGTGACGTCACGTGTGACTTCATTATGAGATACGTCCATAATGCAACGCGCGGTTACGCCGACGGCCACAGCGACGGCGACGCCGCGCGTTCAGGAAATGAGTGCCTAAGAGCTGCGCTCTAAAACGTTCGGCAGCTCTGGGAGCATCACTACATAGTCATTCATATGTGGAATTAAGGTATATGTTAGGTTACTTCATCAACACGTATACGTTTCAAACGCCAAAGCCACAGCTTCCTCCTTCGACAACCAAGTCGTTATAGAAGTACTTCGCGCAGCGTATGAATATTAAGTGGAACTTTCTTTTTCTTGGCGTGATCAGGAGGATAGCACGAGACAGGTTCTAAAGGTTCAAATTAAAGTTACTAAATAGGTTTGCAGATTACCGTAACTTTGAAGCATCTTTTAAAACCACTGCCTGAGGCTCAACTTTATTCTTATTAGTTTCGCCATCTTGGATCCTAGCAAAGTACGCTGTACAGTAACTGTAGGCATAGCGCGTTGTTTGCATTGCAAACAGATTTCTATTCTAATGTGCGGGGCGTCGGATAGCTACCTTTTATATCTACGACACCATTGTTGTTGATTTGCACTTGTGTAATATGTAGTTTCTTGTTTACAGTGAAAACCTCATGCTAGCAGTTTTTTTATTATATTCATTTATATGTTTCGAGTGACCCACAAACCGCTTGAAACACCTTTGGTTATGCGCTTATCAATGTTAGATTCTAGTATAATTGTGCGCAAACATTAAAAAATACAAATTTAGCAAAAATAATTGTAGAAGCACAGTTTCAAAAGTTTTGTTCCTCGGAAATAATATCTGTACTAACATTCTAACTAATTTATTGTGAATAATTTAACGCCAATCTGGATGGTGTCATGGGTGTTGAATGATGTAGATCATAAGAATGAAGAAAAGAATAAAGCCTAGAAGACCTACGAGAAACAGGCAAGTAGAGGTGAATTTGTAGCGCAGGTGAACTAATTATATCATTCACTATCTTGTACGAAGACATCAATCTACGGATCAGTCAAATCTTGCGCAACGTGTCCCGTTTCCTACGCGGTAACAAATAATTTTGTAAGTGAACGAAATAATTAGTTTGAAAATAACGATAAACAACACAAAACGACTGTATGTTGAACACGTAAAATTACACTTAAACGAGCAACAGGTCCATACGTTCAGACATATTCCACATGACTGCAAACCATTGAATAAAACAAATCGGAACAACAAAATGGATTAGAAAAACCATGTGTTTTTCACTTAATGGCTGACTGACCTCTTAAGGAATTATTCGTTTTTGCAGTTACGTGGTGAATAAAATCAATCAGGGGGCAGTATGCACGAAACATCTTTCACACATTATGATGAACTCAACACATAATTTTGGTGTTATTAAAAATATAAAAAAATTATACTTTTGTGCTCTCTAGAAAAATGCATTGCAAAGCGCGCGCAATCTGGTGTCACTCAGCTCGAGCGTTGTAGCATTGGCTAATGCATAGACGCCATTTTACCGCCCAAGTCACGCACCGAGTGCGCGAGAGCGTCACGCACTGGCACATTCAGGGCAACAATGGATGTCTTCACCCTCAGACAGACAGACATGTAGGCACCCTAGGTAATGCGATGAAGACAGTCATCGTCGTCATCGGGCATCATCATATCTCCACCATCATCGCCATCACCGATAGCTCGCGTGGCCCGCGCTCGCCACCGCCGGCCAGTTTGAATATAACCATCACTGAAACCGGTCGTTGAGCTTCTGTCTTCCTGACAATATATACGTCTACGAAACATCACTAGAGAATATTCGCTAGCTAAATGACCTATGTCGACGAAACATGTTTCCATAAAAAGTTGTCCAACATAAAACCAGTTTCAATATGGATCTTAATTCTACGAGACTTCCCAAAATGTCGGGGGAATTCATTTTGGGGAAACGTAGAATGGCGACGAAGCGACCCGTGCATGACGTTGCTCGTTGAACTGATTACCATCGGTTAAGGATCCAGTAGACGGTCCACTCTCACCACGTGCTTGTTGCTTTCGCCATCCTTAGTCTGGTCGAGGGACGAGGTGTTATCAAAGGCTCGGCTTAGAGCGAAGTATAGATGCCTCGGCTCCGCCACGAGCTCACGCTCGTGGCGGAGCCGGGGCCTCACTGCTTTGCCTGCAGGCTGAACTTCACATGGGACGAATTTTGCGACGAATTACTGGCGAACGCCGCCCGACGGCACGCTCGCTTTGCGCGCGACGTAGCAGCCACTGTGTTGATTCCACGCGCAGGCAAAAGCCGCCGGCCAAAATTCGTCGGTTATTCGCAGCATATTCGTCCCATGGAGTTCAGCCTTTAAAGGAGCGGTGCAACGATATTCAATTGGAATGTTTTTCACTTTGCACGAGCTTACTTGCACTACTGAGACTCAAGGATACTCGCACGCAACGCCACTGGCCAAGAAACGCCTTCGTTGCTGTGTAATTTCAAGGGTAAAAGCCATCATTTTCATTCAATCTCTCCTTTGCAAAATTTGATGACGTAACGTGGGGATCGCAGTACACCCCAATGACAATATTTGAATGCGGTTCATAGATTGGACCCGAGCATTGCGTGGGCACTCGATTGGGGCTCGTGATAATTACTAGCTCGAGAAGCATTCGGGTAGTGGCCCGTGTCCAATCGCTGCAACGACGACACAAGCCGAGCCATAACATTGTCTGGAACTCAGGGCGTGTCCTGTGCTTTGCCAACCCCAGCGCGTGGCTATGATCAGCATTGGCGGCATATAATCGGCTCCAGATCACGTGGCCACTTGTTCTGGCTGCGAGTTGAGCACTGATCTCGTTGAGGGGCTCAACGCTGCTCGTTTTTCTTTAATTTTTTTCTTTGACTTCTTTTTGCGTGGGGTGCAAAACGAACGCGTGTTTCATAGGTCATTAATGTCATGGGTCCGTTCTAAGCAGTATTTGTGCAAAGTACACAAAATGTTGCATTGCTCCTTTAAGCCGAGACTGCAACCAAAGCAACAAGCACGAGCTAGCCCAGGCCCCTGGCTTTGAGACGTGCATTTTAGCGCGAGTGCTCGTTCTGCGGAAGAACGCTTCGGAGCAGTGACCTAGAGCACTCGTGCTTGTCCCATTGCAGTCTCAACAGAGAATAGGTGGTTCTTAAAGGAGCGGTGCAACGATATTCAATTGGAATGTTTTTCACTTTACACGAGTTCACTGGCACTAGTGGGACTCAAGGATACTCGCACGCAACGCCACTGGCCAAGAAACTCCTTTGTTACGGTGTAATTTCAAGGACAAAAGCGATCATTTTCATTTAATCTCTTTTTGCAAAATTTGATGACGTAACGTGGGGATCGCAGTACACCCAAGTGACGATATTTGAATGCGGTTCATAGATTGGACCCGAGCATTGCGCGGGCACTCGATTTGGGCTCGTGATAATTGCTAGCTCGAGAAGCATTCGGGTAGTGGCCCGTGTCCAATCGCTGCAACGACGACAATAGCCGAGCCATAACAATGTCTGGAACCCAGCGCGTGTCCTGTGCTTTGCCAACCCCAGCGCGTGGCTATGATCAACATTGGCGGCATATAATCGGCTCCAGATCACGTGGACGCTTGTTCTGGCTGCGAGTTGAGGGGGTAAACGCTGCTCGTTTTTCTGTAATTTTTTTCTGGGCCTTCTTTTGCGTGGGGTGAAAAACGAACGCGTGTTTCATAGGTCATTAAAGAGGCGATGCAACGGTTTTCGTGCTTACTGCGCAAATTACCGCTCAAAGGAATCCCTGACGTCAATGAGCTATGAGAGCACGCGTTTGTTTTTCACCCCACGCAATGAGAGTCCCAGAAAGAAGCAAGAGAAAATGACGAGCGTGCGTTCCCTCAACTCGCAGCAGAACATGCTTGGCCACGTGATCTGAATGCCGATATATGCCGCCAATGTTGATCATAGCCGCGCTGAAATTTGGCAAGCGCAGCAGGACTTACGCGCTGAAGTTCCGGTACTGTTATGGCTCGGCTCTGTACGGAGCTGTTGCAACGGTTGGACGCAGGCCAGTACCCGAAAACTCTCGAGCTGGGAGATATCACGACCCGTCGAAGTCAGCGCACGCAGCTCGGTATCGTTCCGTCTGAACCGTTTAAGCGCCGTCATCGGGGTTCTTTTGCGGCCCACGTTGCGTCATCAAAAATTTTGCAAGGGAGAGGTTAGTTGAAGAAATGATCGCTTCGTGCCCAATTACACCGCAACAAAGAGGTTTCATGTGGCCAGTGGCGTTGCATGCGGTGTCCTCGAAATCCCTTGAAATGCCCGTAGGCTCGTTTAAAGTGGAAAACACTCCGATTGAATATCGTTGCACCCGCTCCGCTAACGATCAGGGATCCGTTCTAAGCGGTATTTGCGCAAAGTACAAAAATTGTTGCATCGCTCCTTTAAAACGCAAAGCCTCTGACACGCCAAACAAAAAAAAAAATGTTCATGCTAGGCGTTGAAATGGCATATCAGGACATCACAAAAAAAATATTTCACCATAGAGTTGCGTAGTTTTTTTATAAAAAATAGAAATACGAGGCGCAATTCAAAGTTCCCGCCGTGCACTGTGACGTAACAGTGTACCGCAAGGTGTCGGGGCGGTCAGAAGGGAGGCATCGACCTACGTCACTAAAAGTGGGTTCACCGGAAGTCACGTGAGTTTCACTCCTCGTGCTCTCCGCGACCGTGCCTAAGATTTTTTTTTTATTATTATTCTGCTCTATGTACGAGCGATTGTAGAAAACGAAGTTTCAGTTCCACTAGCTCTTTATCGCTGCACCGTTGGTTCGCTTGTGTGCTGTAAAATTTGAGGACGAAGAGTCAGTGGATCGACGTGATGGAGGTCAATGATGAAAGCGTTGCGAGTACAAGCCAGTGTACGAGTGCATGCCGTCAGTCCGATGATACAGGGCTATACTGGGCGCAAAACAAGCTATCAAGTTTTGAAAAAAAAATTTAGAACGCTCGCAGAAATTAGGATTGCTAGCATACGACACGCCCGATCGCATTGCTGTAGGTTCAGACTCCGAGGTCGTTGAATCATCGGATACTCTCCAGGCTAAAGATGCCTGCCGTTTAAAGAATACGAACTGGTTTTGTGTACCACTACCAAGTACAAGTAAACGTCGAGCACAAAGTACGTATTTTGTCTAGAACATGAGTAGAACTTGTTTACTAGGTGCACATGCGGCCGATGTATGTCTCTCGGAAATGCATGCAGTGTGATCTCTTCTTCAGTTGCTGAAATACCGGGACAGTCCCTCACACACACCTTCTAGGCATTGTAGTTAATCACGTCAATTCACTGACTCCGCTTCTTCTACCTTTACAGCAACATTAAGCGATGAAAAGCAAATAAAAGAAACCTTGTCTGCTTGGATCGCTCGTGGAGGTGCGGAGAATAACAAAAATATTTAAAAAAAATATTACACGCGCTCGCGGTAAGCACGAGGAGCGATACAACTCACGTGACTTCCGGCGGTGCCTCCCTTCTGACCGCCCCGACACCTTGCGGTACACTGTTACGTCACAGTGCACGGCGGGAACTTTGAATTGCGCCTCGTATTTCTATTTTTTATAAAAAAACTACGCAACTCTATGGTGAAATATTTTTTTTGTGATGTCCTGATATGCCATTTCAACGCCTAGCATGAAAAAAAAAAATTTTTTTTGGCGTGTCAGAGGCTTTTTAATGTGTCAGCGACCTCAAACCGAATCTTTGGTAAAAATAAAAATTCTAATGCAGTCAATAAATACAAAATAAAGCGACATTTTCGGTGCCTGTATTATTTATTGACAGACACATGTCAGCGAGAGAGAAAATATCTTTTTTTTTTAATTTTCGTGCCGCCAAGTGGTGTTCGCCAACTCATTGTTAGGAATGACATCGCGTGCGTGTTTTGATGATCTTAGGCTTAGATGGACGACGGATCGTCGATACTTAGAGAAGAGACAGAGAAAGAAAAAAGTGTTTGAAAAATTTTGTCTTTCTTTTGGTACGCTTTTTCCAAGGTAACATAATGTTCCGAAACTTCGGCGTCGTATTAGAACAGCTAGCGTCACAATCTTGCGGCGTTTCACGTTTGTGCAATGCGAGTCAAAAAAAGTTGTTCTTTCTAGGACAGCCTCACAAAACGAGAATAGAAAAAAGGTTTTTATTGTTTCAAAGCACAACTTATTGTTTTTTGTTTTATTTATTATTTCTTTATTTATTTTAACCATTCGGAAAAAAAATTAACTCAACAAACCTTATAGATTTGGTTCAGAATATGTTTAAGAATCCGCCATTATTAATCCAAGGCGTATTAAAATCGAGCTAGAATGATATTAGTTCTTGATGGCCGACCATGTGTTGACATCGTCGTGCAAAAATCCACGTTATTTGTTTGTTTTTGTATGTTTTTTAATTGGGTGATTTGGAAGTTGATGCGTGCTCACATTACAAGCATCGACACGAGCCCCTCGAAACGGTGAATCGGAGTACCTGAATCTTAAAAAGGTTTTTGCCCTTATCGGCGTCGGCGTCACATTGCAACTACTGTCAACATGTAAACATGTTTGGATCAAACAACAACATTTTTCTCTCAGGAATATGTTACGTTCATGCCAACCATAAGGCTTCATTTGAATGAGTGTTTAATATTATGGCGTTAACGTTTTTGTGTGAAGTTATTAATACTGCAACTGTCAAATTTACGTGCGTGAGCGCAGGCCAATGACACAAAATACGATTCGCTCGTACTGCAGTGCGGGCTGCAACGCAGTGGAAAATATTAGTTTAGTAAACACATCCCCTGGTAACAGAACAAACATTTTGCGCATGCTCAGCGAGTGCATTTAGGTTCCATTTGCTTATTCCGAGATATATTGTTTCGTGTGTTCAAAATGTCCCCAATTTTTTTTTCACATTGAAATTAAATTGCGCATCATTCAGAGATATATTTTTTGCCCAAATATTGCCCTAAAGATCTCAGCCAGATGCCCTCGTTTCAGAACTGCGTCATATTTAAAAGGTTGGAATCGAATTCCGCGTATTTTAAAAATGGGAAACCGGTGGCCGACGGAAATATTGATTATTGCAATGGCGCCAGTGACCGAGAACTAGCGCCGTTTTTCCATTAAAGTTTTCATAAAATCGCGTATAGCATTTGAAGAAGACAACGCTTAATGATGAAAAGTTATATTATTGTCGGAACCCCCAGGAATATAACTGGGCAGCAACTGAGCATCTAGCGATACATAATTTATATTTACGCTGGAAAAACAATGCCTTGAAAATGTTTCTTGGACACACTATAGATCTGTAGTTGGTGGAGCTCTCGCCAAGCGACTCCAACAGGCCTGTGGAAAAGTGGCTAGGGTGTCCCGAGCGATTCAGTGATGTTTGCTGCGCTCTTCGCTCTCGGAGAAGTTTGATCTGTAGTCACTCGGAGCAGTCCAGTTTTACTATTTGAGCTGCCACACTTTTCGCAGCCACGACTCTGATTGCGGTACAGGTACGTGATAATAGAAAGCTATGAGAATGTCAGAGGAATATTGTTTTGTTATAAGTCTAGTTACGAGCTGCTCGAAAGTTGGCGAAGTGATAACAGCGCCGTACCGAGATGGCAATGTTCTCTACAAACTGCCGGAGTTGCCACCATGATGCAAACTGGAACTGCCACGTTCCCTTAGGGGCATGCGTATTCCATTAAAAAGGGTACGTTGATCGGCTGCCTTCAAGCTACGGCATGTAAATACGAGCTGTGCTCGCCCTGGGGATAACATTTCGTACTGCACATCGGGCTTGCGAGGCATCGAAAAGCGGGGGGTGTTGGAGAGAATAAGTGGCGTTTATTTGCTGTTCTCTCTACCATCACCTGGTGAGAACAGCAGCCCTTCATGCGAGCAGCTCTGTCTACTGCATATTGCGGCCCAGAGAACCATCGCTCCACCGCTCCGCTGCCAAGACTGGATGCTTGTAGTTTTAAATCTGCGAGTGCTCGCTTTGACAATGTTTCGCAAAAACGTTCACACTGAACACCTTTGGTTCGCGTAAAACAATTCCATATGGTTGTTAACGCTGCATCTGATGTTACTCTCGCAATCACTCTGAGTTTGACTGCGGCTCCGCTCTGCTTGTCTAGATACCAGCTTGCATCTGAGCTTCGCGGATAATTCTACAGGAGGCAGTGGCAGCATGGCAGTCCATGCGGAGTGGTATTCACACTCATATTGATCACGTATGCCAGACATATCTCGTAAATATATATATAGTATATATATATATATTTTATGTCGAACTGATCCAGTTAATTTTTTTATATGCACTGGATGAATCTCAACTATGATTTCATTTGAAAATTTCTTAGAATCGAGAATTTTGAAACTGGTAAATTGCTGGTACCATCACATAATGCGTCATGGACATGCTCAGGACTTTGTCAGACTCATTTTCTGCCAAAAACTTCATTCCAGGTGACGTGAAGCGCAAGAGTGCTAGCGCACGATGTGAGTTTCAGTAAGCTTGTTTCTAACGCCTGCTTAACCACAAGAAACTGTGCTATTTAACAGGTCAATACTGTTTTTTTTGTGACGGCAGAGAGCGTTAGCGTTATAGATGGGATGCACTGGCATGATTTGGGTCTGCCAGACATAATCAGGCAACTATGTGATATACTTACTGCCTATGTAATACCTCTGGATCATAATTAATCTGCCAGACTAATATCCCCATGTAGTTGACTTACACCTTTATTATGCGCCTACGCACAATAAATTTACTTCTTTCATAGGTTGCGACGCTGACATGAATCTAAGCAGAAGTCGAGGACCTTACAGAAAAAGTACTTGGTGCATCCCGAAGAACTGGTAAGTCACCTTTATGAGATCTTGCCACAAAATTCCGATTGCAAAGTGTGTAATGGGCGAAGATAAGATTATAAATGAAAGCGGCGTACCTATCGCTATATCCATTTTCACCTTGAGATAAGCCTGCTGTAATTGCCATCAGCCAGTCAAGCTGATCCAGTGCTTACAACTTGCCGCATGACTTCCGGGTTGCGCAGAGCACAAAATCATGTCTTTCAGTCCTGGCTTAGCTGACAGTGGACCGCTGCTGAATCGGCAGCGGTCCACTTTAAAGAAATACTGAATCGCATTATGGATTTCACTCAACAAGGCCGCAGAAGTGTTCAGCGACGCTACAAACTGCAAAACATCACTCATACATCAATATCTCAAACGATGGCACGTATTTTTGGGAAAGAAGGGGGTGGTCAAGCGGGGACGATGATGTCACGATTCTCCTGTAACAGTTGAAAATGAGAGGAAGCGAACTCGCTTCTCTCATCCTTGCTTAGGTTCACTAACTCGACGAGACGAAGCGATAGGGAGAAGGAATAAGCGTTGTGACGTCACTAATTTCTTTGGCCTCGTCGGCCGTGTTCAATCTCAGATATATTTTCTAAAATTACAGCCATCCTTTAGAGATATCATTATATGTGTGGTGTTTTGGGGGTTTTGCAGCTTCCCTCCTACCGTTCCAACCTTGGTTTTGTGAGTTCGAAAATTGTGGTTTAGTCTTCCTTTATGGGATAGCAGTATATGCCTTATAGCCTTGTTGAAATGTGTGGATGAATGAGCTGTATTGATGAAATATAATAGATGTTACGAAACTACCCAAAGAGGATATCTTAGAGGATGTAAATTACTCATTGGGCTAGTTAGTGCATGATTTTAAGGAAACTTGTGTGCACAAATATAGAACAACACGAAAAAGAGGACAAGGACAAGTGCAACCCAACACTAATTTAATCACTGTCACACGTTCGTGAATATGTCTGAAGGAGCATGCCACAGCAAGGAAAACAAAGTGAGAAAACCAAGAAAAAACCCTCTAGAGTCAATATCGTCATAACACACCAAATATAATATAATTTCATTTCTAAAAAAATACAGAAGTGTAGCTTATGAATGCATTATTTTTATTTATGAAGTAAAAAGCTTTCATCATGCAACTATCTTGCTGCAGGATCTTAACTTCTACACAAGCTATTATTAGGCTCGTAAGTCCGTCGAGTCACACATGGAAGTACCAGTGTATTTTCAAGTGTGCATTTCCTTTCTTTTTTTAGCTGCAGCTCGTGTTTCTGTGCTTAGTCATTGGCACGATGTTTCATCTGACCAATGTACACAGGGCACCAAACCTGTCTAGAGGACGGCAGTAGTGCTTTCCGAACTCCGCGTGCTACATCTGCCGGCGGACGCTGGACCCGAGATAGCGCGTCTCTGAGTATGCGCCGCAATTGTGCAGCTCTGGAAGGGTCCAACGTTTGTGTTAACCCTTCTGCAGACTCCGCCGGCCGTCAGAGATGCGCACTGCGCCACTTGGCTGTCAAATCAAGGCGCTCGGTGTTGCGGCCATTGCGCCGCCGACTCTGCATTATCGCGCAACCTTATGGAAGGAATTCAGATGCTGAACTCGCACGCTTGCTTCCGTACTCGCGCGAAACCGCGCATGGTATGCGCGGTAAGCTACGCCTTTTCTTGTTTGCCTGTAATGCTTCCTGTCCTTTACTAATTTAAGGACTTGTTATCCTTGTATAATCCTTTTTTTTTCAAACCTGCATTTCGATCTTCTCATTCCTATTTATTTTCTGTGAATTACTCCGAGGCGAATAAATTACCAACTTCCAGGATTTTAAGTAAAACTACAAGCAAAACATACTTTCCTCATAGCAAATTGGACTCTGAGGAAATGCTGTTTTAAGCTTTTTTTGTTTTCTTGAAGGCAGAAAGTTTAAACTATATCGTTCCTTGCGAGTATTTGTGAATCACCTAACACCTAGTCCTGAAGCCAAATGCAATAAAAAAATCACAAGCTTCTATTCATGAGCCTAAAGTTAACCACTTAAAAGAGGTGTAAAGCTTGAGCGGCTTTTATTTTACGCATAGCTTAAATAAATGATGTTCCAGAAGTTACACAGGGAATTGCCAAAAGATCTCCGTTGAATTCGCAAGGCACTAAACTCAGGGACAACTATCTGCAGGAATGCCGTCGACGGTACAGGAGAGTATGCGCCCTTTTTGTGCCCACTTTCCGCGTCTCTTTATTTTGCCCAGACTTGTACCTATCTCAAATTCTCTACTCAAGATACTGAATTTCAAATACTTTTTGAAGTTTATTGGTATCTTGCAAATACTTTTATCGAGAGTATTTGATACTCTATTTTTTAATCCAATTTTTGAGTATCTTGTACTTACTATCTTAAATACATTTTTGACTTTCCGCCATTTTCAAACTTTTTCGGTGTGATGTGGCGTGGGCGTGGCACGGGCAAACGCGAACATTCTTTCGAGCAACCAGATCCTGTTGGTAGCTCCTATTAGCTACGGTGACTATGACTAAGGTCATGAAAACATCGCTTTTTTCGCCGATTGTGACTCATATTTCAGCCGAAAGTATCGTACAATGAAGGTTTTTCCCCGCCTTCCCAAAGGCGTCTTTTGTTTCCTTGAGTTTCCCCCGAAAAATCCTCTAACAAAAGGGGTGGTTTTACAAAAGTCAAGATTTCCACACTGAGTCACGACACAGACCGGGAAACGACCTACGACAACAATGAAGTCTTAGGGGTCAAGAAAATGATAACAAAAAAATGATACGTGAACAAAAAAAATTGTTTCGCTTTTTGTATACTTGAACCTGCTAGGGCAAGACGTCACGGTTTTCTGTTTATTTTCTTTTCGTGGTCAGTCCGTCACTTATTGCTGTCGCGAACACTGTCTGTAAGCGAACATTGATAAGCAGAGAACAGGGAACAGGACAGGAAACGGACGGCGAGAAGATTACAGCTCAAAAATGCCACAACCCTGGTCCAAATGCCCACAGAGCACCCACAGAAAATCTGTGTGGGGTCCTAGAGGTCTCTATGGGGCACCCATGGGGTTGTATGGGTGTCCTAAAATCTCTGTGGGGTCAGGCCTTTGGGCCTATGGGACATGTGGGTTACTGTGTGGGCTCCTTTAGGTAACCCACACAACCTGTGGGGGCTTCCTTAGGTAACCCACACAGCCTGTGGGGGCTTCCTTAGGTAACCCACACAGCCTGTGGGGGCTTCTTTAGGTAGCCCACACAGTCTGTGGGGATAGAACCGTGGCTTTTATGGGACATGTAGGAGATTCTGTGGGTTGCTGTAGGTACCCCGCAGCCTGTGGGGATAGAGCCCAAGGTCTTATAGCAAAAGCACGACATTGTGCGGGTTGCTGCAGGGATGCCACACACGCTAGGGGAGCACTTTGTGTTGCTACGTGGGACATGTGTGGGGTCTATGGAAAGCCTGTGGATATGCAGCCTCAAGATATATCCTACAGAAGTCATGCAAAATACAAATTTTTTGTAAGCTTTTTTATTTTTTTTATTTGTAGACATAGTTTATTCCAGTGCGCAGAACACTACGCCGACGACGTCGACAATGCAGGGTTTTCTTCAAAATGGGGCTTCTAATGCTCACGCATTAATAAGTTATGTTCACATTGTTCCGAAGTTGTTAGTTTCGTGTTCTGTGCTCTGACCTTATCAGTCTTGTGTGTTCTGCATTCTAGCGAAAGGGCATATTGCCAGAATGCAGAGCAATATATGTGTATGTGTATAGGCAGCAAACAAATTAGATGCTGGACAGGACTTATTTGGACTTTTATTAGGTTTATTTTACAGATATCTAATGGACCGCAACAAAAGAGAAGCAGCTAGTACATTGACGAGTATACATGAACAAATGCAATCATTCTGCAGCAGAATGGTGATTGGGTATAAAAGAAAAGCATGTTTTAAAATGACACAATATGCAAGAAGGGCAATAAGTCATGCTTTGGTGCATATATATAATATATATATATATATATATATATATATATATTGTGTGTGTGTGTTAAAGACATTTCATATTTACATGGTGGTGATAAAATATCAATCAAGCTCATATCTTCACCATATTCACAAAATACTACAAGTTTTTGTGCACTAAATGAGTGTTAAGGAGGCAAGGAGGCATTAAAAGTGTGAATACAAATATGTATGGAAGTGCAACGGCATCAATGGCCAAGTGTGTTAGTGCACCACAGTTCGGACAATCTGGAGAGGAAGCTCGCACTGCAAAACCAATGGATTTCATGCTCTGTCTTTACCTGACATTGAAACTGTAATTAGCAGTCGACTTTCTTTTTATAAATTAGCCAAATTCATTTAAAAAGAAGCCGGGATGAATGCAAATGTTTGCTTATCCTAGCCCTGTACCACAACCACCCATATGGTGGCCTGCATTGTATAAAATAGTCCACATTTTAGTTTGATAGCTTTTGGAAACAATGCACATCCATGTATGCTCAGAGTTTAAAGGGGCTGTGCAACAATTTTCGGGCTTCAACCAAATAATAGCGAGACATAGTTTCCATCCCTTCTAGAATTGACAAACAGAAAACCATTTTTCTGTACATTTGCTTGCTCTTATGTAAAAATAAATAAAAATTAAACATGCTCACGGGTGTGCACGTCTCAACCACTCTCAACTTTCCGAGTCATGTGCATAGGGAAGTTGCAAAGGGAGTCCTCTCGGGGAGCGCAGAGCTTCTATGGTAGATGTGTACAAGGAATAGTTTTATGAAGCTTGGGTAGATGGCACAACTGACCTCATAACTCGGCGAAACGAATGGAAACCTCGCCTTGGGAACATGGTACTGCATTTTCCATGCCAGAGAGAGGGATGCGTAAACGGCTGCAAAGTGGAAAATCACAGCACGACTATGTACGTTTTCTATCGATCGCACCAGGATTAACCTAAAAATGGCACCGTTTGTGATATAGAAATATAAAACGAACATTCCCAGATTTTTCTAGTGAATGAACATAAGAAAATATACACCCTGCCTATCAAGAATGAGGCACAGCATGAATCAGTTGATTTCATGAAGATTCGGAACTTTACAAACAAACAGAACTTTCAACATCCACGCGAACTGCCTTCCTCAGAACTGCCGCAACAAAGACCATTTTGAGAAAAGAAAACTTCCCAGCCAATATGTGAGGAGCACCACAAAATGTTGAATCCTCAACTTCAAGTTCCCTAACAATTAAGTCAACTTCTTGTGCATCATGAAGCGTGCAAGAAAAGATTGAACAAATAATACCAAACTTTTCACCTTGGAGGACTACGACGGTGTCATTACTTTTTTGAGCACGTGTGTATTGAGACGAGCGGTACACAACACCTCGAGCAATGAATCTTGAATAGACAGAAAGACAAGGAGGCATAGCACCAAGAGTAGAGATAATGCACCTCTTCTTGCCACTGCTGAACTTGGATGGCTGCGCATTGCCCAAAACAGTTATGCCAGAGATTGTGTCCCCAAAGTGGCACCTTTTCTCATCTTTGAAAAATGTCCTTTTCATTAGATCAGTTCCTTTAGTAAAGACAAAGAAATGTATAGACTGCTTAAAGGGGCACTGACACCCCAAGGGTCGTATTGTTTTTTATTTTCAAAAACAATCCAAGTTGTAGTCATAGACACGCAAAAAAAATGCACTGGGAAAAATTTTTTTACACGCGCGCCTTTTTATTTTTGCCGCTTTCCTCTCCCGTTTTTTGCCTCTTCACTTCTTTTGATTCGTGACGTCAAAAATCATGAAGTTTAGAAGCTTTGTAGGCGACATTTCTATAACATTTATTAACGGCAATCGTAAAACATGTTTTTTAACGCAATTGCGAATGCACTACGGCCCTTCTTTTTGAAATACCCAAAATCGAAGTCCGGTGTGATGTCGCCTTCTAGAATTGTATCCTCCCTCGGAAAACATGCTGCCTGGGCAGGCGGCACCGCCCCCTGCATGGAATAAAACCGGTTTTTCTCGGTCCGCCGGCGCCGTCATCTCCCGCCTCCTTTCCTCCTCGCATCGGGTCACGATGGCAACAGCACAGAGTCGTGAAGAAAGTCGACTCTCAGGGCTCCAATATATTTGACGTCAATGCACCGGAACTTTGAATTCGGCATTTGGAAATCACTTTTTTTACTTCACAAATACTGAATTACCAAGTTTCGAATTTTAAGGGTAATGTCCCGGCATCGTTTTAAATCGTTTCGGAAAATAAAAAAATAAAAAATTTTGATGTGTCAGTGCCTTTTTAAGTATGGCCTTCTGTAGAACCTGCATTGCTATTCCACGGTTTCCCTTGATGAATTTAACTAACACAACATTGTAAGACTCAAAGCAAAAGGCAGAATGGGTCCACAAAGGCTCCCAATGCAAGACATTCTTTGCCAGGTACTGGAGCAAGTGAACATTGAAGACCATGTTAATGTCTCCATAGAGCATGTTGTATTTTATCACAAACTCAGTTAACAAAATATGAGCTGTGTTAATGTCATATCCTGTGAGTGTGTCATGAACGAGGTAATAAATAGAGCGCACAAGAAGAGCCAGGTGGTCAAGAAAAGGCTCGGGCAAAATCCCGCAGAGTACCGGCGGCGGATAGTACAAAAGCCACGAATGATACTCTTGCGCCTTCCAGAGTTTTCGTTCGCTCACTCCCCGAGAAAACCTGCCCAGCTTGGATGGTGGCTTGATGGCTTTCATCCTACAGTCCACCAACCTCACAGTTGCTGGTTCTCCTAGATAGAACGCCTCCCCACTGTTGCTGTCAAACCACAAGTTCAAAAGTGACCGAGAAATACCGAGGAGGACAGCATGCATATAGTCGGGAACAAAAGACTCAATAACGCTAAAAGACTGCATGTTGAGCAACAAAGAGGGGCCTTTAAAACCTCTACAGATAACACCTCCTGACACAGCTTCGTACATGTCACGGATCGCCCCTTTTGATTTTCGGTCTTGAACCACCTTGGCACTGACTGTATAGCGAATTGCCCTACCAATAAGCGATCCGGGATGAAGGCACCAACTGCAGCCAAAATAGGTGTTGAACTGAGTCATGTTTTGCAATAAGGGCCGAGCCACAGAGTCCACAGTGCAGCAGACTGCAAAGGCCTTACTTACAACCTCCGTGCCATTGTGCTTCCACACAAAGCCCTTGGCACAAAGAACTTTGTACTGCTGCACAAAACTTTTCAGGTGTAACACCATGGGAAAGTGGTTCTCTCCAAATCAGACGCTTGAAAGAATGACATTTCTAAATCTGTCAAATCTAAATCTGTTTGTTTATAATAAGCTGAAGAGGCCAGATGAAGCAATTTTTTACTTTTGAAAACCGGACATCCATTTGTATTAAATGTAAACGAAATGTTGTTGGGGTTGCCCAGAACTGAGAACTTTTAGCATAGATTCTTGTACATCTCTCCATCACATATGTCTGAAAACATATTACTTGGTCTATCAAACTGTGTAGCCAAGAAGCTATGATCTGTAAAACTCTCCAAAACACTCCTAAAATGCAAAACTAATAAAGCTGTCAAAAAAAAAAATTCCCGTCACATTTTTTTACATTAAAACCTTCTTACAGATCTGGCATTTCTGCTTGTTGCTCTCGGATGTTAACGACAATTCAATAGAGCAAGCTAAACAATAATAAACCAGATCATAGTTCTTGCAGAAGTTTAGTGCTTTTTCAAACATGTGGAGGGAGTTAGGGACTACCTGTTTTCCAAACAAAGTATTCACTAGGAACAAGGCATTCTTAATCCCAGTCATCGAGAGCCCAAGGCAGATTACAAACAAAACAATCAAAACAAAAGCTTCTGCTTTCGTCACAGTCAACCCCCCCCCCCAACTGCAAACACACACCTCATTGGATGGCATTTCAATGAAGTGTCACCTTCACTAGAATTTCCTGAAACGAAGTCCTCGGACGATTCGGATGAGGAGGAGTCCTGCGCAAGATAAATAGAATCAATTTACAATGTCAAAATACTGTACAATTGCACAGCACCAACCGATAGTCCTTTTACTGGAGACTATTACTGAATAAATGTGCAAGCGAATGAAGAAATTACGCCGCAGCTAACAATGGTACAATTCGCCCAAGGTTCAACCTACAAGATTTTACAAGATATGAACACGGTATCTTTAACTGTTTTCTTTTGTACATGGAGTGTTTTTGTTCGTAGAATGCAGACCTCCCTATTGGCTTTAAAGCCAACACAAAAATAGCCATGAGTAAGGAATGAGTAAGGAGGCATTCTGTTCCAAGTTAACCTCAAATTAATTAGGTCACTATTCTCACCATTGTGCTGTCTTCTGGTTCATCTGGCTGGGTGCTGACACACTCGATTTCCCGATACTGAAAATAAAACATCAACGTGAACAGGGTACCCACAGATGTCCCATGTACATCATGTAAACCTCCAATGAATACTTTCTTCAATAATGACAAGTCAGAGCACTAGAAATGTTCTAGACATTTTATAGGCTTAGCAAAATCCAACAATTTCACATTTTGTATGTCTGCCAACTGGGTAGACACCCTGTTAATTTTATCAGAAAATTCTGTGGGGCTATAATCAAGCAAGTCAAAACATCAATCAGTTCACAACTTTATTTTCAATAGTTACTTTTAGCTGCCAAAATAAATTTACTAAGCAATATGGTTATAATTCTAGTGACATGAGAGGGTTGCCACACACCGTTTGACTGCTTGCAAGCCAGCTCCAGCCAATTGCCAGAAGCAGGGCCATTTAACTACTACCATTAAGCTTGGAGCGATGCATGAAATTATGAAAGCAGCAGTTCACAAGTGGCTGCACCTGGCCTCAATGCAAATCCACTAAGAATTGAGGGTTCCACAAGAAACGTTGATGAGAAAAGAGCAAATGGACCCTTTTACAAATTTTGCATCATCTAGTAGTGGCGTTTGAAAACGAAGCGCAGGCACTCTGACCGTTACCATTACCAGGGATTTCCCTAGACCCCCCCTAGGGGGGTGTGAGACCCCCCTCGTTTTTCCGAAGGCACCCCCTTAATTCACAACGACTCCTATATTCGCAATGCCCCCCCTCCCCTTTAACCCCCCCCAAAAAAAATTTAGACACCCCCCTGATTTCAATTCCTGGGGAAACCCCTGACCATTACCACATCAACAGTGTATAGACGTTTGGATCCCTGCCACTGTTCCGATGCTACACATAAAATGCTTTTCTATTTCAGCTTGCTGCTCTACAAACGAAGAAGCATGGGTGTGATAACAAAGAAACAGTGAGGAAAAATAAATTTAGGAAAGACAGAGAAGGTCAAAGACAAAAGACACCTTTCCCTCTTCCAGCAAAACTCTGGGTAAAGAGAACCGACATGCCGCAACTTCTCCAATGACAACTGGTGTCTTAAGGAGAAAAACATAAAATCAACACGGGATTAAACATTTATAGGACGGTGCCGGGTGACCCAAGGAGGTTTAATAAGCAGACTCATTCATTCTTGCAAAAAATGTAGTTGTGGGGAAGGGAGAGGCAAATGCCAGAAATTGCAACAGTGGCAAACGAAAAGAAACACACATATTCACGCATATGCAATATAGAAGCTTTGAGAAGGACTAATGAAGATAGCCTCACTTGCAAATAATAGCTCATACAGAAAGTCAACTGAAAAATTGTTGCTGTTCTGAGTGACGACGGCTCGAGGCAGCTTTAAGGGGTACGGAAACAAAAATTGAAATATTCAAATTTCGTTCGGAAATGAGACAAGCGTGACAGATAATAACCGTAAATGATAATCGCACGTTTGTATTTTGAACGACTGGCTATATTTTTCGTTCCAAACGGTGCACTCGAGCAAGCGCTCGAAGAGAAGCGAACGGAGAGCGCGATGCGTCATGGGATATCTGGCGCAAACAAAAACGGAAAGAAAAGATTCCTTGCATTCGTGACGTAGGAAGGCTGGCGGGGTTATGAGCTTTGGCCTTGGTGGCGTTGTCAGCGTTGTGGTGGTGTCAATAGCGTCAGCGCGTTACAACCGAGCCGTTCGAAGTGCCCGTGGGGTGGCGGCGTGTGGCTGGCCCAAGGAGCACGTAGCTTCCACAGCACTGTCAGCTTAGGGCTGAACGGGGTGGGGAAAGCCACTTTTGTCCGAGTTTTGAGCGACTGGCTAATCTTCTAGGGTGAGAATGGCTGCATCCGGGTGCACAAACGAGGGTCCGAGAAAGAGGAGAGTCCACCCTTTCAGTCTTCTTGGACTGTTTGGTTCCATGCGCGATTTGTGAGTTGAGGAGGAAAGCTAAGAAGGAAAATGTTGAAATGCCAAAGAGCGACACTGCTCCGAAGGAATCTGCTACGTCATGACTACGTAGCAAGTTCCCCAACGTTGCTACATTGCCTCCCAAATAGGCTCCGCATGCATCCACCAGGTGCATGCACATCAAAAGATTGTTCAATTAGCTTTAAAATTAGTTTGCTTGTGCCTTTCAACGGAAAACTGGTGTTTTTGAGGTTAGGGTGCAACATGTGACACATTCAAGCTAGAAAATGAGCGCTAGAATTTCGTTTCCCTACCCCTTTAAAGGGTACTGAAACGAAAATTGAAATTTAGCCATTTTGTTCAGAAAAAGGTTAAATGTGATCACTTATACCCGTAGATGACAATGGCACGTTTGTTTTTTGAGCGGATTGGTTTATTTTTCGTTCCAAACAGCACATTCCGGCTGGCGCTCGACGAGCTGCGGTCGGAAAGCGCAATGCATGTTGGGATGCGCGGCAATATTTGTGATGAGCCTGGAATACGGGCAAGGCTACCTGGAGGCTGACATGATAATCACGTTTGCCACACGGGGGCATCAGCGCGTTGCAACTCAGCCGTTTGAGATGTCCGAGGCTTGCGGGAAGCTCTCGAGAAACCTCGTTGCAGCAAGAGCTCCATTGGCTCCATCTACCCGTGGCCCAGTCCAGTTGACCAGTTGGAGCGTGTGTGTGTGCGTTGTGCATTTCTGCGATCTGAATCACCCGTTGTGGCGTGTGGTGTTCTCGTGTTCTGTGTTGGTGTGCGATGTGACGTCCATGCGCTCGATCCAGTAAGTCTCTGCAAGGCAGTTCAAGGACGGCTCTCCGAAGAAGCGATAGAGCCTAACGAACGGGACAAACGCCGGACTCGCTTGCGCGGGGATCCGAAAAAAGCCTGAAGTTCAGTGACATGCGTAGCGTAGAGTAAACTGGAATTATAGACGGCCCCATACATAAGCTAAGTGTGATCTTGCACTAGTCATGCATATTGGCAGTTGTTCCCGCTCGTGTCAGTCTTACCAGCGCGGCTGTACTTGAGCACTTCCTTCCGTGAAGGCAAGCCATAAAAACATGATTGAAGCCCGAACTAGTTAAGGCTTGTTCACACACTTGTAACCGAGTATGACCCAGAGAGACCAGACCGGTTTGTAAGCCTCTTGCGACGTCTTAGGACCGGATGCGCTGCTGCAGAGTTGGTCCTAAGACGTCGTAAGAGGCTTAAAACCAGTCTTGTCTCTCTCGATCGTACTCGGTCACAAGTGTGTGAACGGCGCTTAAGGGTCGTCCCCGAAACAGCGAAAACATGGTGTTTGTTGATTGCACTCAGCCGCTCAGCACAACGACCGGCTGCCAATTTTGTATTCTTGTTCAGTGACGTTGGTGTGACGTTTAGTGAAACATAAAGCTATTTTGTACAAACGATCCCCATCCTCTGCTTGTTTTCGAACAAATCACGACGCAGCTAACTACGCACAACAACTGCATGAAATGACGGCTTTTTTTTCTTTCTTGACAACACGCTAGTTACACAATTCGGCCACATCAATGGCGTACAGAAACGGCGTTCCATAACGATACCCGATAACGAAGAGACGCATGTTCAAGAGCGTCGGCAGAGTACCAGGTATCGTTATCGGAACAGTTTACTAAAAACTCTCCGATGTCAGTGCCACAAATCGCTGAGGTTTTTTGTTTTTTTTTACATTTCTTGTTTTGTTGTTTTTCTACATTTCTCCTGTGTGGGTGGTATGTCGAGGTATGCCAGGTATCCCGAAAAGAAGCGACCGGGGACTGGCTCATTATCTCCACTCCGCCTTGTGTACGCGTCATACCGAGAACCAAAGGCTTGCTGTGCGTGTATTCTGTTGGACCATGCCGAATGTTACGAAGGAAGGCTTACCGTGCCCTGGTTTTGTTTACATTAAAGCTGCTTTGTGTGGGCGTCGCACCCTGAACCGAAGGTTTGTTTTGTTTGTGTTAGGCTTGTGGTCGGTCGCGCCATGCGGGGATGCCGAAGGGAAATTGTCGGGGGTCCGGCTCGTGAAAGGCAGCTTTCTGTGCGCGTTCAACCGAGTGGGTTGGGTGACCAAGTCCCCAAACCTCCCAGCGACGCTGTTGAAGCTGGATAGAGTGTAGAAGTAATTTTCTGTTTGTTTGCTTGTTTGCTTTTCTCCTGGAAGAAAGGAAAAAGGAAAAGCCCCGCGAAACTTAGAGTTCTCACTGGAGCCAAGAAGCTCGGTTCTGATTCGTCAATGTGAGTGGCTTCAGAATGCTGCTAGTCCTCAGATATAGAAGTGAACTGGCGGGAAAAAGACGCACGGAATCCCAAGAGCAGTCGGAGACGCTGTTCTCCCGTCCTGCGGTCGTGAAGACGACGGGAATTTGAGCCCGCCGTTGGAACGTCATTGTTCTTCCTCGAGTTGTGTTGATTTCCTGTGTAGTACCGCGTGGTGTTAGAGTTGCAGTGTGAGTGCGTGAGGAAGTGCGCCCGAGAAAATCGTCCGACGGACTGAACCAAGACCACGGTGGAGGCATCCAACCCACCCCTGGACCAGCGACGATCCGGCAGACAAGACTTTCATTATCACTTGTATTTTGTTGCACCCAAGCGCTTTGAGTCTGCGGATATGTATTGAGCGACTCTTTGATTTTCTGTTCGTCTGCTCGCGAGCGTACGTCGTCTACGGTTTTGGCGAGAGGTTTTTTGTTTTGTTTTGTTGTTTGAACAAAGTAGTAAATATCTTGCGATTTTATCCTCTACCCTGTGGTCGCTTCCCCTGCTCACTTTTACACCAGGCGTGGCCCTAGCGCCTGTCAACCAGTCGAACATTTTTTTCCTTTTGTGTGCACACGAGCTGTGACCTTTGTCCTTTTAACATTGTTTCAACTAATTTACATACTGAACCACGCACATTTGTGACAGTCAGTGGGGACGAGGACGCCGCCTCTCACATGCTTTCGGACTGGAGATTCGGCATTCACCGTGGCCAGCTCTACGTTGACTTTCTCATCCAAGGTTTCGAAATTGCAATCAGGCCGAAGCCACTTGGAATTGGTATGCTGCACCCCCGCAGAGCGGCAGTCCTGGTTTTGTAGTAAGTGACGCAACGACTTCCAACAAAGCTTTCGAAGCATCTACCAGGTGCAATATTTGTAATCATTTAATTTGTTTTAAAATTAATTTTCATGTTTTTTGGACAAAATATTGGTCTTTGCAAGGTGATACCACTGCCTAGACGACATGTAAACAATAAAATGGGTGCTAGAATTTTGTTTCCGTACCCCTTTAAGGAACAAATCTGCAGCTACACAGCCATTTACCACTGCTTGTCTTACAGTCAACATGGTATTGGTTAACTTTGTCCACAGTGATTGGTAACTGTACATGCAGCGTTTTTGTCTGGTAGGATACAGACCTCCCTATTGGCCTTAAAGCCAACACAAAAATAGCCATGAGTAAGGGAGGCATTCTGTTCCAAGTTAACCTCAAATTAATTAGGTCACTATTCTCACCATTGTGCTGTCTTCTGGTTCATCTGGCTGGGTGCTGACACACTCGGTTTCCCGATACTGAAAATAAAACATCAACGTGAACAGGGTGCCCACAGATGTCCCATGTACATCATGTAAACCTCCAATGAATACTTTCTTCAATAATGACAAGTCAGAGCACTAGATAATGTTCTAGACATTTTATAGGCTTAGCAAAATTCCAAACAATTTCACATTTTGTATGTCTGCCAACTGGGTAGACACCCTGTTAATTTTATCAGAAAATTCTGTGGGGCTATAATCAAGCAAGTCAAAACATCAATCAGTTCACAACTTTATTTTCAATAGTTACTTTTAGCTGCCAAAATAAATTTACTAAGCAATATGGTTATAATTCTAGTGACATGAGAGGGTTGCCACACACCGTTTGACTGCTTGCAAGCCAGCTCCAGCCAATTGCCAGAAGCAGGGCCATTTAACTACTACCATTAAGCTTGGAGCGATGCATGAAATTATGAACAGCAGCACTTCACAAGTGGCTGCACCTGGCCTCAATGCAAATCCACTAAGAATTGAGGGTTCCACAAGAAACGTTGATGAGAAAAGAGCAAATGGACCCTTTTACAAATTTTGCACCCCTATTGAAAATCGCTCTGATGGGACTTCAGGATTCTTTTAAAGGGTGTGAAGGGGACTTCAGGAATTTCTGAGATGTTTGAAGGGGGCACCGATATTTCCTGGTGGGTTCGCTTGCCCCGTCAGAGGCTCTCCTGAAATGTCTGAAGTGCCTACTTTACAATGCCTTGAAATGTCTGAAAGCCTGTCAAGAACTTTGCTAATGGGGTCGGGAAAACCATCAGGCTTCTTAAGATGTTTGTGGGCAACGGCTTAGGTGGAGAAAACACATTTCGCAGAATTAAAACATAGCTCCCTTTCGTACGCGACGGAAAAAAAGTATTTGGAGAATGCCGATCGTACCTGTGTACGGTCAGATTTTTATTACTGCTCTTCTATCAAATACGAGTGGCCTCCTGGACCCGTCTATCACTGCCTGGGTATTCGGTCGCCAGGGAGGCCACTGAGGGCGACCGCCCCATGTGGAGAATTGACAAGCCGCGGGCCGAGTGGTGTTGACCGAGCGGCGTTTTGAGGCGAACGCAGTCCTGTCCGCTCGAGGCGAAATCCGTGCAGCCATGAATAATAATAATAATAATAATAAAAAAAGCCGAGAGCAGCGCGGCAAGGCCGGCAAGGCGCCTTCTCCACCCGGCGATGGGGAGAGCGCGGCAAGGCGCCTCTCTCACCCACCGAGCGGCGTTTTGAGGCGAACGCAGTCAACACGCAGTCCGCTCGAGGCGAAATCCGTGCAGCCATGAATAATAATAATAAAAAAAAGCCGAGAGCAGCGCGGCAGGCACCTCTCTCCACCCGGCGATGGGGAGAGGGTGCAGGGCTGGCCAGGCCAGCAGTCGGCGGGAGAGAGTGGTATGGGGAGGCCACCTCGAGCCAGCATAGCCATTTTTTTTCTCTGCTCGCGGGTGGTTCCGGTTTGCCCACGCACGAGCCGGCACGAATGTTTGGAGCGGGCCAGTTTCGTTCAGGAAGGTGAGCATCTATGCCATTGAGGGCTCGCCCCTTGGTCTGTTTTGATCTGTGCGGTTTTTTCCTTGGTTCGGCAGGTGAACCCCAGTTCGGCGTTGGCCGCCTTCAGCACCGCTCGAGCGCCATCGTGTTCAGTGCATTCAAGGAGATGGTGGCCGGTGTCGGCTTACTCGCTGCAAAGCCTGGCAGTCGGGGTCAGCGTCCCACCGCATGTTGTGCCTGCGCACCGGGATTATGGCACTGTGGTTCCTGAAACGGTGGATGACGGCCGCTGTCCCGCCTTGTTCCTCGCGCCTCATCGTCCGTCCGACTTCAGAAGCATTCATCAAGCGAAATATACGCCGAAGACGCCGGCGCGACGTCATCATGGACGAAACCGTGACTGTGCTGCGGATTTCTCAACGCCGACGGGTGCTGCTTGCGATTTCGTGGTTTTCGCTAAACGTGTTTACTGGGACTGTGTATGTGGCCGTGAGGTGCATCTGCTCGGTTTTATTAGCTGAACTACCGTACATCAGGAATATACCCAGCGCCATTGTGAGTACTTTGAAAGATATTTTTCTCTGTGATAAAGAAGTCAGTTGTCCCTATTTGATATGATCTCTTTTGTCTACAGCTCCTTCCGCCGGGTTTGAACAAACGTTGCTTTTTATCGCATTTTTGAGCTATAATATGTACATGCACACCAAATGTCTGCAATAAAGTTGTAATAATGTTTCGAACTGCAATTTTGTCTATGGTTCACAGTCATTTGGTGCGTCTAAAGGGTTGATGGTTTGACTGGTTGAAGGGCTGTGGGGCTAAAGGGTTTTTCTATGGGGTATCCCTGAAGGGTTTTTCTGTAGGGTATTTTTGAAGGGTTTGGAAGGCCTGTGAGGTCCCATAATCCTTCAAGGCTGACGGGTCCCTTAGAAATATTTTCAATAGGGACCATCCAGTAGTGGCATTTCAAGACGAAGCGCAGGCTCTCCATCTGCTACAATTACCACATCAAGAGTGTATAGACCTTTGGATCCATGCCACCGTTCCGATGCTACATACAAAATGCTTGTTTATTTCGGCTTGCTGCTCTGCAAACTAAGAAGCATGGGGTGTGATAACAAAGACACAGTGAGGAAAAATCTATTTAGGAAAGACAGAGAAGGTCAAAGACAAAAGACACCTTCCCTCCCAGCAAAACTCTGGTAAAGAGAGCCGACATGCCGCAACTTCTCCAATGACAACTGGTGTCAAGGAGAAAGACATAAAAGCGACACGGGATCAAACATTTATAGCATGGTGCCGGGTGACCCAAGGAGGTTTAATAAGCAGACTCATTCATTCTTGATAATGATAATCGCACGTTTGTATTTTGAACCACTGGCTATATTTTTCGTTCCAAACGGTGCACTCGAGCAAGCGCTCGAAGAGAAGTGAACGGAGAGAGCGATGCGTCATGGGAAATCTGGCTTAAGCAAAAACGGAAAGAAAAGATTCCCCGCATTCGTGACGTTGGAAGGCTGGCGGGGTTATGAGCTTCGACCTTGTTGGCGTTGTCAGCGTTGTGGATGGCGGCGCATAAGCGTAAGCGCGTTACAACCGAGTCGTTCGAAGTGCCCGTGGGGTGGCGAGCGGTGGCTGGCCCAAGGAGCACGTAGCTTCCACAGCACTGTCAGCTTAGAGCTGAAAGGTGGGGAAAGCCACTTTTGTCCGAGTTTCGAGCGACTGGCTAATTTTCTAAAGGGAGAATGGCTGCATTTGGGTGCACAAACGAGGGTCCGAGAAAGAGGAGAGTCCACCCTTTCAGTTTTCTTTGAACTGTTTGGTTCAATGCGCGATTTGGGAGTTGAGGGGAAAGCTAAGAACGAAAATGTTGAAATGCCAAAGAGCGGCACTGCTCCGAAGGAATCTGCTACGTCATGACTACGTAGGAAGTTCTCCAACGTTGCTACATCGCCTCCCAAATAGGCTCCGTATGCATCCACCAGGTGCACATCAAAAGATTGTTCAATTAGCTTGAACATTAGTTTGCTTGTGCCTTTCAACGGAAGACTGGTGTTCTTGAGGTTAGGTGCAACAAGTGACACATTCAAGCTAGAAAATTAGCGCTGGAATTTCGTTTCTCTACCCATTTAAAGGGTACGGAAACGAAAATTGAAATTTAGCCATTTTGTTCAGAAAAAGGTTTAATGTGTTATCATATACCCG